>JANAVB010033620.1:5768882-5926382 GCA_029216955.1 Iris pallida | reverse complement strand
AGTTACCCGTCAGGTTGGTTAGCTAGTTCTCTAAAGCTCAATATGTGCCTTCAGTGATTTTGGTGTTTAAGTAGCACATAAGGCCTCAATTGGGTGGCACACTAGTGGCATGTGCGTAGTGGGCTTCGAGTAGATCACAATCATATATTGGATCGAATGAATTGAGTCGAAGTTAAGGCTCTAATGGAAGTCAGAAAGTTTAACGGGTAGGTACTGTGGTAAGGGTTATAGCTAGTCCTTTTAACCTGAAAGTTGTAGCACAAAAATAGAGTACAAGGGGACGGGTTTTAGTGGGACATGGTATACCTAGATGAAGGTGGACTCATCTAGATCTTGTATGTGATGTTTGTTGGAAGATAACAGTTGGTCTCGTGCTCCGAATATTAATGACACGACCGGGGACACAAAATGATCTAAATGGAAAGTGGGAGTCCATGGGGCTCTAATTATCATCCTAGTAGAAAATTATTCTAATCAATCGATAATCCCCGTATATACCAAGATTTTAGAAGGCTTATAGTCGACCCACCTTAGAGGCTAGGATATGGTGGCAAGGTTCCTGTCACAGGGCTGGCCGATGGTAGCTACACTTGCATATACAACTATCATAGCCATGGGAATTCTCTGTGTCTATCTATCAATTACGAGTTTTCGTCTTTCCAATCAGCGAAAGACAAAAACAAATAAAGAGTTCAAGAGAGGGGTCACCGAGTACAATTACGTGATTCAAAGGCGAAGGTATTATTTCAAGAGGAATTGTCAAAGCAGTCGAGGATGAGATCCTAGAGACATCTATATCTCAATCCACGTAGGATAGTTAAATGAAAAGCGAACCAAATGCATCATGGTTGATCAGACCGTAATACAATGATTCTGATTAGACAATATGTTAGCGGGTGTCCCCAATAAACATATGTCTCGAATCAAGCTCGATAAAGAGTAAGCTTGCAAAAACTAGGCCATACTGGCAGTGCTGGTCAAGATAGTCAAAATACTAATGTGCGAGATTTTTGAAAAGAGACACTAGTAGTTCGAGTTTTATGAGAAAATCAAATCCTTACCTGGGGTTCTTGCCTATACAATCAACCTATTATCTTCTTATCCATAAGGTTTTAGTCGACTAATGGGTTATGGACTTCTGAATTCTATATTCTAGGTAAACCTATTAGTATCAGTCAATTACTTCGTTAATAGATCACAAGGACCACATAAGGCTAAGTTGAGAGGCATGCTACCACTTACAGAGCTTCCACTAGTATCGGCATTGGGTCCTAAGGGACATACAGGGCATCTTCCTATCCTCTATGATATCCTAAACTTGTAATCACATCTGAAGTCATTTTTATCGAGAATTAGGCCTCGCCCGTATACACTGGCTGTGGCAACCCTTGGTTCTGTGATTCAGATGTGATAAGCTATCAGGTACTCTACCTTATATCGACACAAGGGTATCTAAGATCTAAAAGAGGTCAATCGAGAACATAGCTTTAGCAATGTTCCATAGACTATGGTTCTTCGGGATGATTCCAATTCTGTGGGTTGTGCCTCACCAGTGCGCTGCTGGCTGCAGTGAACCCACACCTTCACTCTCAGCTAATTGGTGACAGTGCGCTGCTGTCTAACTATTATTAGTTAACTAATACTCCTTTAACTATATCCGTAAAAATTCATGAGCTTCTAGAGATCCAAACAAGTTGACTAAGAATGAAACGCAGGTATTTGTCCTATCCGTCACAACACTTAAATTAAGAGATTTAACATGGAGAATATAACGAAATACGAAAAACAATACAAACATTCTAGTATCTATTTCCTATGCATTTTACTGGTTGAGGGAAATTTCGAATCAATCTACCTCGAGATTCGTATGCAAATAACAGAATCAAAAAATTTAAACTAATTCCTTACGGCAACATAGAATTTAAAACAGACAATTCTAACTTATGATATGAGATTTATATCTAATAAAGTAACAGAACATTAAACAGTTTATCAAAATTAACGCCTTAATTATAGGCAAGCCTAACATACCAAGTGAATAGCATATCTGCATGGGGTCATATTGTCATATAAAAAATAATAGTGTATCTATAGAGATCGGGCAAGTTATCTGGATTCAAAAAATAGCATGGCCTATCTAACAACCTTAACTACCCAATTAGTCAAATAATTAAGGGACCCTTATCCTAGTTATTCTCCTAAATCATTTTAATCCTAATTATGAATGAGCATTTCCTGAGCACAGGCTCGCAATAGTACGACTAATGTACCATCACGAGTTCGCAAAATTTTGCGAAAACAGACCTGGATGGGCTACCACAAAACTTTGTCACGACCCGCACCCGCTTTTTCGGATACGAGACGTGTCTAAACCAGCCTACGCCGTAGAGTCGGCGGTAGAACGCTGTCAAGCCCGCAAGAATAAATACTCAAAATAAACAATGTTGCTCATTCACATTTCTAGATTTATTACAACAGTTACAACATTTATATTTAAACAAAAATACAAAGTTTTACAATTAATGAAATTGATACAACTGCTATCTATTTCTAGGTCGGCCTCAGCATACCCATGTCTTTCCAGTGCTAAGAGTGATCGCGGCTAAACCTGAAAATGTTCGTTTCTAGTCAGGAATGGAATAAGTACACAAACCGATGACAAAACGAAAACATAATAGAATTAATATGACATGAAAATAGCATATGGAATATGAAAGCTAGTAAGAAAACTGATGACATAGCACGGTAGAGAAGTAACAAGGAAAAACTAATAAAAGACATCTATCTAGGTGGTGTGAAATATCTGTTTCGATATGTGGATGGCTAGGGGGTAAATAAGGAACACTGCACGTGTCGTGCGCAGCGGCTAGCATTTACGAGAGATAATGGGATAGTTCTGGGTAGTCCACATGTTTACAAAGATATTTTCCCTCCCGACTACTCCGTGTGACGAGCGTGTCAACAAGCAGCAAGATATATATATAGACATGAAATGAGAAAACTACTATGAATCGAAAGCAATCAGAAAGTGCACTTGCCTGAGGTCCTTAGCTGGTGAAACCAAAATACCATACCACTCAATGAGCCACAATCAGTCAACACATGTAGAAGTCTCCGGATGCTGAAATAAACATTACCAACGTTCTCAAAATAGTCAAATTAGCTAGGATTGCCTGTCCTTAAGTCCAATTCTAGACACAGGGACAAAACAATAATTTTGGGTAAAAATGATGTCCGCCGTTGGACCCGCTTTGTACCGAAAAGCGTGCCAGAGTCAACGATCTCTAAAGTCATCAAACTACATGTCTACGGATCTGGTTTTTCGATACGAACCCAACCGTATGTCCAAAGTTGGATTCCGGCGGGTCGTGCACAAAATTGCCCGTTAAGTGGAACCGTGGGGCCCGCAAAACGGTGATTTCGTCAACTATCTCAGAATTAGACCAAACTTGGCATACAGGACCAGAAAAATGATACGGTCCTGTTGGCGTAAGTTTCGTCTCGATCTGACGAGCGTGTACAAAGTAATTGGAGAATTTGCAAAGTGCACGATACGATGAATTTTGACGGATACGCATCAAATTCGTCGCGCACACGCGACCAATTTGAATTCCGTCGAAGCCCACACGACCATGAAACCGTTACGCAGCTTTTGATGCCTTCGGTTCGTGACCACGTCGCCCGGAATGGCGGGACGTACGTCGTGTGGAAGGATTTTCTAAGTTTTGAAAACAGATTTTTGGGAAACTTTGGGATTCGATTTCTCAGTGAGTAATCGAAGAAATCAAGTTTTATAAATTGTCTTGCAGAGCCCTATAGGTTGTCTAAGACTACCTTTAATTAGTTTTAGAAATATCCCACTACTCTGTTCAGGAAGTGCCTGTAAATTTGGGTCGATGGACTGTTCTGGGATTTCTAAACATTGTGTTTTCGACTTAATTTTGTCTCAATTTTTATGCGATTATGGATCGTTTCAACACGAACTAATTAGATATGCTCTTAGGTGGTTATATAGGCTTTACATAGGATTTTACGGATCGACTTTTGGTCGATAATTCACGAAGAAAAAGAGGGTTGAAAAGGTGTACCTTGAGTTCGGTCTGCTGCCGTTGCCACAGCCACAGAAAGCCTTGTTCGGCCACTGGCCGGCGCTGCAGGCGGCGCACGGCGGCCTAGTGGCGCGCCAGCGTCGTCGTGCTCGGGATGGTGGGGTTCGCGGCCCAGAGTTTAGGGTTTGCTCTGTTGTCGCGTTCCTTCTCCCTTTCATCGATATAATGATATATATATACTTGAACTGTTCGGGTGAGGAAAGTTGTGCTCGGGTGTGAGGCTTAGGAAAATCTATGGGTTCAGCTCGGTTGGCCCAAGGCTCGGCTGGGCCGGGCCTGGCCCAGGGCTGCTGCTGTTAATCCTTTTTCTTTTTCTCTATTTCCTTTATAGTTTTTAATATAAACATATATACGTATATATATATACGCTCACATATATACGTATACATACATGCCTGAATATATATATATTTATATAGACATGAACATACACGCCTATATTTATATATACACGTACAAATACATACATACATATATATATATATATATATATATATATATATATATATATATATATCTATATATATATATATATTATATATATATATTTTAATATATATATATTATATATATATATATATATATATAGATTAATACATATATATGTATATAATACAGATATATATATATATATATGTATATAAAATCTATATATATATATATATAGATATATATTCTATATATCTATTATATATATATATATATATATAAATTATATATATTATATTATATATAATATATATATATATATATATATATCTATGTATATATATCTATATATATATATATATTTTTATATATAACATATATATATATATATATATATATATATATATTATATATTATATATATATATATATATATATATATTATATTCTTATATATATATATATCTAGAATATATATTATATATATATATATATATATATATATATATATATATATATATATATATTATATATATATATATATATATATATATATATATATATATATATATATATATATTATATAATATATATTCTATATATATATATATATTATATATATATATATAAATTATATATATATATATATATATCTATATATATAATATATATCTATATATATATATATATATATATATATTTATATTTATTTATCTACACGTACACGTATATTTATTATATTATATATATATTTACAATACCCTCAATAATACATATATTATTATGTATACGTACACATACACTATACGCAATATTTAATATTATATCTATGCATAAATTATAAATCACATGATAACAATTTAATATCACAATTAAATATAACCATTAATCATAATCAATAAAATAACAATATTAAATAACGACCCCAATAAAATAATAATAATAGTAATAATAATAATAACAAAATTTAATAAACCAAAGATGATGTATATAACATTTTGCACCCTCTAATAATCCCAGAAAATGTACCAGGCCTATTTTATACAAATATTATTGAATACCAACTAATAACAATATTTATAATATTTATGCATCAACACGAATGTCACTGGACGTACCGCAGGACTACATGGGCTTGGGCTCAGTTCGGGTCCAGTCCGGGCTAAAATGGTATAAGCGGTTTCTCTAAAACTCAATAATATAATTACATAATAAATAAATCTTCGATAAGGGTTAAGTCACAACTTGGCCTGGTTTTCCTAGTTAGGACATCAGTATGACTCGGCCTTCCCTACCAGGACTTAATACACCAGTCAAAGCACGCCATTACACTATCCGTGCCACGATTCCTAGTCGTCTTGTACTCTAAAACTCTACCATGGCTAAAGGCATCTACCGTAATAATTAACTAATTAATTATTTATAAAAAATCTAAAACCACTATTTAAATCAAATAAATAATAAAAAATATTTTGAAAATTTTTGGGAAGGGAGGGTACATCTAGGCGGTAAACTATATGCATTTGTCATTGTAGATGATTTCTCTAGATATACATAGGTATTTTCTTATACGCAAGAACGATGCATTATCAGAATTCGTCACCTTTTACAAGAAAGTACAGAATATAAAAGGATTCATAATTACTCGCATTCGTAGTGATCATGGCGGCGAATTTGAGAATGCAGAGTTCAAGCAATTTTGTGACACACACGGTTATTTGTATGAATTTTCTTGACCTAGGACTCCACAACAAAATGGAGTTATGGAACGTAAGAACATGACTCTATCTGAATTGGCTAGAGTAATGTTAAACCAGTTTAGTCTACCTAGATACTTTTGGGCTGTCAATACAGCGTGCTATATTCTCAATTGGGTTCTAATTCGACCTATATCGAAGAAGACCCTATGAACTATGGTTTGATAGAACACCCACTGTTTCTTATTTTAAGATTTTTGGTTGTACATGCTTTATTCTTAATACTAAAGACAATCTGAGTAAATTTGATAAAAAGACCGATACAGGTATATTTTTAGATTATGTAGCAAAGAGCAAAGGGTACATAGTCTTCAACAAGAGAACCATGATCATCAAAGAATCAATTAATGTCAAGTTTGATGAACTAAATCAATACTTAGACGATGACGACAATAAAGACATGATTACACCAAGTACAGCTACTGCAAAACCTTCACACAAAGATGCAGAACTTTCAAGCAAAGAAGTCGGAACCAGCAATCCTGAGGATACGCCAAAAGAGATGAGATTCTTGGCAGATCATCCAAAGGACTTGGTAATTGGTGAGATCACCAAGGGTGTAAGTACTCATTCTTCTAATAAAGATATAGCTTCTTGTGTTGCTTTTATCTCACAGCTTGAACCCAAAAACATTGAAGATGCATGTAGTGATAATTTTTGGTTAGATGCTATGCAAGAGGAATTAAACCAATTCGAACAAAATCAAGTTTGGAAACTTGTTCCCAAGCCCATTGATCATCCGGTCATTGGTACCTGTTGGGTATTCCGAAATAAACTGAACGAGAATGGTCTAGTGATTCGTAATAAGGCTCGATTCGTAGCTCAAGGATACAATCAAAAAGAAGGTATCGACTACGATGAGACTTATGTTCCAGTTGCGAGATTAGAATCCATTCGCATGTTATGTGTATTTCCATGTTTTAATAATTTCAAATTATTTCAAATGGATGTCAAAAGCGCATTTCTGAATGATTTTATAAAAGAAGAAGTTTATGTAGCTCAACCTCCAGATTTTACTGATTTCAAAAATTCTGATTATGTTTTCAAGTTGAAGAAAGCCTTATACGATTTAAAACAAGCCCCTCGTGCTTGGTACTGTTTGCCATTGATTATAAAAGAACAGAACAGTTTTATGGGAGGACTAAAATTTTACTTCACAACACAAACTCGCTCGTACAAAGAAAGCCTAGGGACGAAAACCTGGGTACAACAATCTAAGTACAATTATTTAGTTTTTCTGGGGGATGATGGTAGAGGCTCGGGTGAGTGACGGCAACTCTGCCTTACTCCTTGGACGATCGGACGTAGCCTTGGCTCTGATAAAAAAATGCTCTCGGGATGTGTGTGGAGACTCTTCTGTGCGCCGTCGCTTTTTGTATTCGTGTCTCTGTGTTTCTCTGTCTGCTCTCCTCTCTCTTTTTTCTTTTTGCAAGGGAATGACACCTTGCTATTTATAAGGGTGTGATAAGTAGGGTTTACAATGATTGCTCCTTGAAAAGTGGACGGTTGGGGATTAATTACGACTTGCCTTGATCCTGTTTTGTTGGTAATTAATCTGGGCCGTTAATCTTGATTGTAACAAATCTGGACAGTTAATGTTGATTGCACCAAATCTGTATAGGCAATTAATGTTGATTGCAACAAATCTGTATGGACAGTTAATATTGATTGCAACAAATCTGCCTCATGATGATTTGTTGATATCAGTAAATCCGAGTGAATAAATCTTGGTCAATCTCCTGCCACGTGTCCCAACTGCCTGTTATGTCGATTGCCATAAATCTGGATTATTGGGATTTGATCAGCTTATGCCACATATCCTAACTACTGCGAGCCGCATGGAGGACTATCATATTTGGGCCGCATAAGTGTGGCCTCGTGTTGGAGCCGCATAAGACTGGCCTTATCTGAACCGTATGGAAGTTCTTTAATCCTACCCACATGGAAGTCCTTCACTCTGAACCGCATGGACGTCCTTTAATTTGAGCCGTATGAAAGTTCTTCACTCTGAACCGCATGGACGTCCTTTAATTTGAGCCGCATAGATGTCCTTTAATCTAGGCCGCATGGAGGTCCTTGCAACTGAGCCGCATGAAGGCCCTTGCAACTGAGCCGCATGGAGACCCTTGCAACTGAGCCGCATGAAGACCCTTGCAACTGAGCCGCATAGACGTCCTTGTAACTGAGCCGGATAAAGAGTTTTGGAAATGGATCGTGCCAGATGTAAAGAGTTTCCTCGTCTCCCTAGGAGCACGTCGAGGGTCATCATTTCTACTTTATGTCAGAGCTGTCAATCCGTCATTGTCAGAGCAGCCACTATGTCAGGGTAATTAATGAGCCAACTACTCAGAGCATTTATGGCCCGCTGCACGAAGCCAAGTGGCTTCCTCTTTTTTGAGCCGCATGAAGCTCTCGAGCCCTTTTGAGCCACATGAAGGCTCTTTCAGCTATGAGCCGCATGGGGCTGATTTCCTGGCCGTATAAGAACTTATTTATATTTTTTCATGCTTCTACAAGACCCCCTTCAAAGTTTTCAATTTGCAGAATTGAAATACTTTGAATAAGAAGCATGGATATGTCTGCATAAGTCTTCCTGCCTTATAGACTTCTCTGGCCGCATGGGATGTTCTGGCCGCATGGATCGCTCGGACCGCATGAATCGCTCTGGCCGCATTGACTGCTCTGGCCCCATAGATCACTTTGGCCGCATGGACCGCTCTGGTCGCATAGACTTCTTAGTCGCATAATAGTCCTGTGCCACGTGGGTGTCTCATTATTGCTCTTTATTTGTTTTGGATTTAAAGACGCCTTTTGGGGTGAATCCCAAGTGTCGGTTTATTAAATACTTGGATTTTTGCCTTGATGAATCTTCTGCATGAGAGGAGATAAAATCCAAAGAGTCGATTTTATCTGCTGTACATAATCCGAAGCGTTTTATCGATCCACGTGCCCCCCTTGTTTGCCTATAAATAAGGGCAATTTTGAGAGAGAAACTATTTACTCTCTTCTACAATTCAAGCTTTTCTTGCTCTAGCTGCCGTCTTCTTCTTCTTCTTCTTCTTTTTCTTCTTCGATCATCGATGGCCCCTAAGACTTCCAAGGCTGCGGCGAAGGGTAAGGGATTGGCTTCTACGTCAACTACGGTGCCTGAAGTTCATCCCGACGTCCACCCTTCCATTGCTGGTAAGAATTATGTGGAGGATCGTATGCTTCAAAAAACCTAACAAAGATGGCTCTGTTGCATGTTTTATGCACAAGCCTTTAATGCGTCCTTCGTCTTCATTGAACTGCCCAAATTTAGTACGATGAAGCCGCATGTGTTGTATGGGCCGCATGAACTTCTCATGTCCGAGCCGCATGGGGTATACTCCATGTTTGAGCTGCAAGAGAATGACTGGGCCGTATAAGCACCTTTAAAACTGAACTGCATGAAGTCTCACTGAAATAGAACCGTATGAGCTCCTGATGTACTGGATCGCATAAGCTCCAACGGATTAGAGCCGCATAAGCTTATCTGAACTGTGCCGCATAAACCCCACTAAACATATCCGCATAAGTTCATCTGAACTTGGCTGCGTGAGACTCCATTAAACAGAACCGTATGAGAATCCGCTAAACAAAGCCGCATAATCTCATTTTGAACTGGACCGTATAAGGACATGCCAATATAGAGCCGCATAAGCCCCGAAGTACTAAGTTGGTTTCACCGGGCCATCTTCTAACTTTGTTTCTTTTGCCCTTGATTCTTGCAGCATCCCTACCGAAGGCTGAGCTTGTTGTGAAGGAGGAGATGCTGCCTTCTTTCATCAAACAAGAGTCATCATTCGTTAAGGCAGAGGTGATACCAAAAATAGAGGAACAAAAAGAAGAGCTGGCGCCTATAGGGGAGGGAAACACTCCCAACATTGAAGTTGCTGTAAAGGAGGAGCCCCAGTCTGAGGGTGGTAGTATTGGGAGTTCTGACCCTCCTGTCCCGGACGAGGATTTTACTCAAATAGACCCTTCATATGTAAAATGGTTGAGGGAATGGTATAGCGCCCCCACAACTAGGATTCGTGGGCTCCCATAAATGTCCGTCTTTTGTTTTGTTATTTCTGTCTGTCTTTAGCTGTAGTTTATGTTTTTGCTTCTTTTGGACATCAATGTAGTCTTTTTCTCTTTGTCTAAATGAAACGATGGAGAAATTTTTTTGCTTGCTAATGAAATGTAGTCATGTAAGTGTAACTGATTTTGAATAAACGGAATACATTCGCTCCCTTCTTTGCTTGTAGTAGTTGCCCTAATGGAGGACTTTTTGTGGACCTACTATCCTTAGCGTACCCTGATTTTGGATACAGATAATAGGACGAGAGAGAACCAACATACTTACTCAGAGGTAATGAGGACGTGGTAAATACGAGGGTTTCTTCAATGGAGCCTTCCTACTCAGAGGTAATGAGGACGTGGAAGGAGTGGGCTATGAAGGGTACATAGAACAACTCAGTGGTAATGAGGATGTGGAAGTTCTATATGAGGGGTGGTTTATTTTTGATGGAAGTGAAAACAACTCAGAGGTAACATAGACGTGGTTGTTTCGGGAAATTTGTGGATCTGTTACCCTTTTTATGTACTGAAAATACGGGCATTAGATCATGAGGGATGAGCTCTTTTAGGAAGAAAGTTCAGAGGTATGATCATACATGACTTACTACCCAAAATATGCGATATAGATTTATCTGGAGTGACCAGACTGTGAGTTCAGCGGTACCTGCGGATACATAACTTGTAGCCTCCTTTCCCGAAAATTTTTAAAAATATTTTTATTATTTATTTATTTGATTTAAATGGTAATTTTTTTAGATATATTTTTATTACTGGATCGATACTCTATCTTTAAAAATTAGATAAATACTTTTATATTATTATATGGACACATTCTGGATAAATAGATGTGTACAGAGTTATAATTCATTTTCACCTTTATATATGTACTAACTTTATATATGCATGCATATTACTTTTAGGTATATATATACGTATATAATATATATAAATGTATGTATAAATGAATATAAATATTACATAGGTATGTATATATAAATATATTGTGTATGTAAGTATATATAAATATATTATGTATGTAGGTGTATGTATACACATATATCAAATATGTGCACTGGATTTATATATATAAATATATATAGGAATAGAAAGCTTTTAGAGAGAATAGAAAACATCAAACCCATCCCCAAGGGCCAGGCACAGGCCCAGGCCCGACCATCCAGGCCCAGCTAGAGCTCAGCACCCCATTGCCCGCAGGGAACGATCGAACCATATCTTTGTATATATATAGAGAAGGATGCGTGATCGAGAGAGAGTATTCTCTCATTAGCAATCCTAAACCGAGGCCACAACCGGAGGCCCAGCTCCCCTCATGTGCAACAGCACAGGCTAGAAAGGTTCCAGCTACGAGAAACCGAAGCTAAGCCCATCTCATGGCCTTCAACCCGAGAGCCAAACAGAGTATATATATACTGTTACGTATATCAGCGCAGGGAAGGAGTTTTCGACAACAAGCAAAACCCTAAGCACGCCCTCCCTCGCCGCTGGCCGGCCACCTCGGGCGACCGTCGGTCAGCGACGGAGTCGCCAGAGCGCGCGGATAGCACGCGCGCACATGCGTGGTTATGACAGCAGCAACAACGGACAAGAGGGGAACTTCGCAGCGACGGTTCGCAACGATCGCTCGATCGTTTTGCGAGTCGTTTCCTCGGGTATGTCCCCAACTTATACTAGATTATTTCCATTCAAATAGATTGAATTAAAATGCTTTAGGTTGGCCGATAGATCGACACGAAGTCGATCAAAATTCTGATCGCAAAACAGGACACGAGACAGTCCACACACCCATGTTCGATGATCGATTTCGATCAATCCAGTAAACTTTTAGAAATTCTATTTGAACAGACTTTTAGACAACATGTAGGGCTCTGCAACCCAATTTGCAGAAGTCGATTTCATCGACCACACGCCGAGAAATTGGACCCCAAAGTTCATAAAAAACCTGTTTTAAATTCAATGAAATTCATCCACACGACGTGCGTCACACCAATCCGGACGACGTGGTCGCGTACCAAAAGGATTGAAAGCTGCGTAACGGCTTTGTGGTCGTGTGGGCTTTGACGGAATTCAAATTGGTCGCGTGTGCGCGACGAATTTGATGCGTATCCATCGAAATTCACCGTATCGTGCACTTTGCAAATTTCTCAATTACTTTGTGCACGCTTACCGGATCGAGACGAAACTTGCGCCAACAGAACCGTATCATTTTTTTGGTCCTGTATGCCAAGTTTGGTCCAATTCTGAGACAGTTGAATCCGACGTCGTTTTGCGGGCCCCACGGTCCCACTCAATGGGCAATTTTGTGCACGGCCCACCGAAATCCAACTTTGGACATACTGTTGGGTTCGTATCGGAAAACTGGATCCGTAGACATGTAGTTTGACGACTTTAGATACCGTTGACTCTGGCATACTTTTCGGTACAAAATGGGTCAAACGACGGATATCATTTTTGCCCGAAATTACCGTTTTACTCTTGTGTCCAGAATTGGACTTAAGGACAGAAAATCCTAGCTAATTTGACTATTCTGAGAATATTGGTGATGTTTATTTCAGCTTCCGGAGACTGTTGTACGGGTTTTGACTATTATGGCACATTGAGTAGTTCAAACTGTCGGTTTTACCAGCAGAGGACCACAGGTGAGTACAGTTTATTGTCTGCATTTCGATATTGATTTTCACTATATTTCATTGATTGGCCATTGATTATGTGATTATTTTCTATTATAAAATTGTCGAGTCGGGAATGAGAAGTACCAAAGATATGTGATCTGACCATAGCCCGTGTTAAACATTGTAGCCCGTGTTTATTTTCTACAAGTAGTGTAGCCCGTGTTTATTTTCTGCAAGTAGTGTAGCCCGTGTTTATTTTCTGTAAGTAGTGTAGCCCGTGTTTATTTTCTGCAAGTAGACATTATAGCCCGTGTTTATTTTCATGCAAGTAGACCTTGTAGACCGTGCGGTGTAGTACCCCAGACCGATCACATGTCAAAGGTACTTCTAGCAGTTGGGGAAAGTCTGTTAGGTCTATTTATTTACTATTCGTTTTCTGTATTTTCTGTTTATTTTCAAAACTCATAATTGATGTCTAACCTTTGTTTTATAGTCATCTTCCTTATTTGAAATTGCATTAAGTGAATTGTGCTCGTTCTATTCCTGACTGGAAACCAACATTTTCAGGTTAGCCATGGATTCACTTAGCTTGGGGAGTGACGGAAATACTTACAGACAAAGGCCTAGAGATTAGCTAGATAGTTGAGTTGTAGTCATTCATTTATTTGTACAAGTTTATATTTTCTACAAATGTAAAACTTTTGATCATTGTAAGTTAAATTAATTTTATGAATGAGTATTATTTGTGAATCTGATCTTCATGGCCGTGACAGCGTTCTACCGCCGACACTGCGGCGTAGGCTGGCTTGGACACGTCTTGTAGCCGTTTAAAAAAAAAGGGTGCGGGTCGTGACAAGTTTTTGTGGTGGCCCATGCAGGTCTGTCTTCGCAAATCATGCGAACTCGTGATAGTACTCAAGTTAGTTGTACTATTGCGAGCCTGCGACTAGAAATGCTCATTCACGAATTAGAAATTAATTTAATTTACGAGAATGACTAGGACTAGGAGTCCCTTATACAAATTTACCGATGGGTAGTCTAGGCCATGCAATATAGATAAGGAGTTATTAATTTTGATAGTTTATCAGATCCCCATAGGTACATTATCATCTCTTGATATGACGATGTAATCTAATTTGGATAGATTATTCCCTTGGTAAGGCAGGGCTTCATAGAATTAATGATCTAGCCCTGATAGATTATTCAATTCATTCTCTTGCCTCTTAGATATCATCCTCATATCTTAGTCGAACTGCCTATTTAGTTTCTATTTGCCCTCGAAATTAATATTTTGTATAAGTTCTGATTTTCTTATCCATATACGGACTTCGAGTTAGTTTCGATTCAAGTTTGTCCCTCAGAGGCTTGAATACACATGAAAGAGTTAGAAGGTTTGTATTTCTTTTGTCCTCAGTTATTTCCCCCTGTGCAATCTTTTATCTTAAGGGTTGTGACTGATAGGACAAATGCGTACGCTTTATTTCATAGGAAATTTGTTTGAATCTCTAGGAGCTCATGGGTTTTACGGATGTAGTTAAAAGAATATTAGTTGACTCATGATGGCAGGACAGCAGCGCACTGTCGCCATTTATTTGAATTATAGAAACCATAGATTCACTGCAGCCAGCAGCGCATTGGCGAGACACGACCCCTAGAATTGAAATTAGTCTAAGAAAATATAGGTTATAGAATATTTCTAAAACTATAGCCAGAGGTCCTCTTTGAACGTAGTTACCCTTGTGCCAGGTAGAGTATCTGATAGGATATCACATCTGAGCCACGGAACCAAGGGTTTACCATCGTACGAGTATACGGACGAGGCATAATCCTTGGTGAAATTATTTTAGACGTGATTACAAGTTTGGGATACCATAGAGGATAGGACAATGCCATGCATGTTCCATAAGATCCAAAGCCAATATTAGTGGAAGTTCTGTAAGTTGAGTAGCATGTCTCCCAACCTAGCATTATGTGGTCCTTGTGATCTATTGATGAGGTAATTAACTGACACTAATAAGTTACCAAGAATATAGAATCTAGAGTTCCATAACCCATTAGTTGACCAAGACCTTATGGACAGGAAGATTTTTAGAAAGATTGTATAAGCAAGGACACCAGGTAAGTTTTGATTCTCTCAAACTCGAACTACTTGTAACTCCTTTTCAAAATCTCGCGTACTTATATTTTGACTCTTTAGACCAATGCTGCTATTACAGCCTAGTTTTGCAAGCTCACTCTGTTTTCGAGCTTGATTCGAGGCATATGTTTAGTGGGGACGCCTGCTAACTTATTGTCTAATCAGAATCAGTGTATTATGGTCTGATCAACCATGATGTATTTGGTTCGCTCTTCGCTTAATTACACTACGTGGATGGAGATATATAGGTATCTAGGATCTCATTCGCGACTACTTTGACAATTCCTCTTGAATTATATGTTTGCCCTTGAATCACGTGATTGTATTCAGTAACATCCTTCTTGAACTCTTTATTATTTTTGTCTTTCACCGGTTCGGAAAGGCAGAAGCTCGTAATTGGTAGAGAGATACCGCATATCCCCATGGCTATGGTAGCGGTATACACAAGTGTAGCTACCATCGGCTAGTCATATGACTGAGTTACTCGTTCTCCTCTCGACCCTCAAACTACTATTGAGACCTTCTAGCCATTCGAATTTGTGAATGATTAGGGTTTTACCTTTAGTCGAAATACCTACCTAGGAGACTACCTATTCTTTAGAGACCAAAGGTTGCGAGTCTCTAATTATTTGCTGGAAGCTTGTCTTAACTAGCAACCCTTAAGCCTTGAACCAACCCTTCCTCGACCGAAGCCGTAGTTAGACCTGAGATGAGTGGACAATAGGGTAATTATTTATCGTGACACTCATCCCAAGGTTGGTTTCCAACAAATATTGCTCTAGTTATGTAAGTTCTATTATTAAGAACTAACTAGTATTGGAATACCACAGTCACTAGCTTAGCAAATACCATAGCTTAAATACCCTGTAATATTATGATCTACCAGTTGTCAACAGTAATACCTGATCACTACAACCCTGGTGACCATAGTCTGGCAGGTTTGACACCAATAGAATTTCTTGACTCAATTGTTAGAAATCTTTTCTTATGTTGTGCCTTGGGGTTGGTTACCCCGTCGATAACTCTCTTACACTATGGACGAGTAGATCATCCTATTTATCGACCATGTGTCATTACACACGCACTCGTTTTCCATTTATTAAGGAACGACTCTTGACTTGGCTTACATCTACCGTATCTCGATACATCGTACCTTATTTTTTTATTAACAAGAGACGAGGTGCAATATCAGAACTTTGGGATTCTTCTAACCCCGTTATTCCTAAAACCATATCCTATCTTCTAAGGTGGGTAGACTGTAAGCCTTAAAAAAAAATTTGGGATGTACGAGGATTACTGATTGATTAGAGTAATTTCCATTAGAATGATAGTTAATGCCCTATGGACTCCCACTTTCCATTTAGATCATTTTGTGTCCCCGGCCGTGTCATTAATATTCGGGGCACGAGACCAGCGGTTACCTTCCAACAAATCTCATATGCAAGATTTAGACGAGTCTACCTCCATCTAGGTATATCATGTCACACTCAAACACGTCCCCTGGTACTCTACTTTTATGGTACGACTTTCAAGTCTAAAGGACTAGCTATAACCTTTACCATAGTTTGGTATACTTCCCGACTTCCATTAGAACCTCAACATCGACTCGATTCATTCAACCCAATATATGGTTGAGATCTACTCGAAGCACACTACTCACATGCACTAGTGTGCCACCAAATTGAGACCTTATGTGCTACTTAAACACAAAAGTCATTGAAGGTGCATTTTGGGCTTGAGGGGCCTAGCTAACCAACTTGACTGGCAACTAGCTCAACCACTTGAGTTAAAGCCTATTCTAGGTTACTCTAACCTAGCAGACATAGTTTTATCTTAGGATCTTGTTCAGTCCGTATAGATTGTGATCCAAGGTTCATCCAACCAACGATTGATGCCAGATAGGGAATTCATGAAGACCCAGTAAAATCTATCCAGACATACCATCCTATTTGGACTATGGAACTGAACTATTTGAAATCGGCCCTGTATCTATTATGTAATCTCCATCCCTTAGAATGTGAATCCATTCGTAAAACTTTATCCCATTTACTTGGAAGTCGCGATACGATATTGTATTGCATTCATCATCTTTACTCGTGTGTTTAAATAACCACGAAAAAAAAATCACAATCTTGATTTCTCAAATTTCGTTCTATTATGGAATCTGTTTAGAATCTCGAGAAAGGAATTTTCATATTGCATGGATTGCAAGACCCTCTGAGAAACGAAGCGTTCGTTGACTTAGCAAGTGACTGGACTAGAGTAGCCCACTCTAGCAAATAACTCAATGGTTCGTAGACTTTCATCCTATCTGCATCATTGGATACCCTCTACCGTTCTTGAAACTCATAATTGCCTTCGATTATTCATACTTATCTTCCCGTCCTTACTATTTCAGAGCGACGTATGGTCAGGCCTATTAGAATTTACTAATATTTTTTAGCTACTTGTGAAAGTTTGTTGTTGGTTAAACTTTGGATTGCTTGATAGATAGGAGAGGATTATAGATGCCATAGGCAGTAGATATCGATTGGTAGAAATTTTAGCAAATAGTTGGATTTCTTTTTTTATTTTTATTTTTTAGTGACATGAGATTTGAGGGAGTAGTGTGACCAAAGGTGGGTAGAAGTCCTCGGAGTTTCGAGATTACAAAATGGCTAGAAGGATGATATAAACTATTTTGAGAAATTAAAATCGATGAGATTAAGGCAATAGTAGACTTTGATTTTAAGACATAGTCATGAATTAGAATTTCGAGGACGAAATTATTTTAAGGTGGGTAGATTTGTAGCCTCCTTTCCCGAAAATTTTTAAAAATATTTTTATTATTTATTTATTTGATTTAAATGGTAATTTTTTAGATATATTTTTTATTACTGGATCGATACTCTATCTTTAAAAATTAGATAAATACTTTTATATTATTATATGGACACATTCTGGATAAATAGATGTGAACAGAGTTATAATTCATTTTCACCTTTATATATGTACTAACTTTATATATGCGTGCATATTACTTTTACGTATATATATACGTATATAATATATATAAACGTATGTATAAATGAATATAAATATCACATAGGTATGTATATATAAATATATTGTGTATGTAAGTATATATAAATATATTATGTATGTAGGTGTATATATATACACATATATATCAAATATGTTCACTGGATTTATATATATAAATATATATAGGAATAGAAAGCTTTTAGATAGAATAGAAAACATCAAACACATCCCCAAGGGCCAGGCCCAGGCGCAGGCCCGACCACCCAGGCCCAGCTAGAGCTCAGCACCCCATTGCCCGCAGGGAACGATCGAACCATATATTTGTATATATATAGAGAAGGATGCGTGATCGAGAGAGAGTTTTCTCTCATTAGCAATCCTAAACCGAGGCCACAACCGGAGGCCCAGCTCCCCTCATGTGCAACAGCACAGGCTAGAAAGGTTCCAGCCACGAGAAACCGAAGCTAAGCCTATCTCATGGCCTTCAACCCGAGAGCCAAACAGAGTATATATATACTGTTACGTATATCAGCGCAGGGGAGGAGTTTTCGACAACAAGCAAAACCCTAAGCGCGCCCCCTCTCGCCGCTGGCCGGCCACATCGGGCGACCGTCGGCCGGCGACGGAGTCGCCGGAGCGCGTGGACAGCACTCGCGCACATGCGTGGTTATGACAGCAGCAACAACGGACAAGAGGGGAACTTCGCAGCGACGGTTCGCAACGATCGCTCGATCGTTTTGCGAGCCGTTTCCTCGGGTATGTCCCAAACTTATACTAGATTATTTCCATTTAAATAGATTGAATTAAAATGCTTTAGGTTGGCCGATAGATCGACACGAAGTCGATCAAAATTCTGATCGCAAAACAGGACACGAGATAGTCCACACACCCATGTTCGATGATCGATTCCGATCATTCCAGTAAACTTTTAGAAATTCTATTTGAACAGACTTTTAGACAACATGTAGGGCTCCGCAACCCAATTTGCAGAAGTCGATTTCATCGACTACACGCCGAGAAATCGAACCCCAAAGTTCATGAAAAACCTGTTTTAAATTCAATAAAATTCATCCACATGACGTGCGTCACGCCAATCCGGACGACGTGGTCGCGTATCGAAAGGATCGAAAGCTATGTAACAGCTTTGTGGTCGTGTGGGCTTTGACGGAATTCAAATTGGTCGCGTGTGCACGACGAATTTGATGCGTATCCGTCGAAATTCACCGTATCGTGTACTTTGCAAATTTCTCAATTACATTGTGCACACTCATCGGATCGAGACGAAACTTGCGCCAACAGAACCGTATCATTTTTCTGGTCCTGTATGCCAAGTTTGGTCCAATTCTGAGACAGTTGAATTCGACGTCGTTTTGCGGGCCCCACGGTCCCACTCAATGGGCGATTTTGTGTACGGCCCGCCGGAATCTAACTTTGGACATACATTTGGGTTCGTATCGAAAAACTGGATCTGTACACATGTAGTTTGACGACTTTAGATACCATTGACTCTGGCACGCTTTTCGGTACAAAATGGGTCCAACGACGGACATCGTTTTTGCCCGAAATTACCGTTTTGCCCCTGTGTCCAGAATTGGACTTAAGGGCAGGCAATCCTAGCTAATTTGACTATTCTGAGAATATTGGTGATGTTTATTTCAGCTTCCGAGGACTGTTGTATGGATTTTGACTATTGTGGCACATTGAGTAGTTCAGACTGTCGGTTTCACCAGCAGAGGACCACAGGCGAGTACAGTTTATTGTCTGCATTTTGATATTGATTTTCACTATATTTTATTGATTGGCCATTGATTATGTGATTATTTTCTAATATAAAATTGTCGAGTCGGGAATGAAAAATACCAAAGATTTGTGATCTGACCATAGCCCGTGTTAGACATTGTAGCCCGTGTTTATTTTCTGCAAGTAATATAGCCCGTGTTTATTTTCTGTAAGTAGTGTAGCCCATGTTTATTTTCTGCAAGTAGTGTAGCCCGTGTTTATTTTCTGCAAGTAGACATTGTAGCCCGTGTTTATTTTCATGCAAGTAGACCTTGTAGACCGTGCGGTGTAGTACCCCAGATCGATCACATGTCAAAGGGACTTCTAGCAGTTGGGGAAAGTCTGTTGTGTCTATTTATTTACTATTGGTTTTCTGTATTTCTTGTTTATTTTCAAAACTCATGATTGATGTCTAACCTTTGTTTTATAGTCATCTTCCTTATTTGAAATTGCATTCAGTGAATTGTGCTCGTTCCATTCCTGACTGGAAACCAACATTTTCAGGTTAGCCGTGGATACACGTAGCTTGGGGAGTGACGGAAATACTTGCAGACAAAGGCCTAGAGATTAGCTAGATAGTTGAGTTGTAGTCATTCATTTATTTGTACAAGTTTATATTTTCTACAAATGTAAAACTTGTGATCATTGTAAGTTAAATTTATTTTGTGAATGAGTATTATTTGTGAATCTGATCTTCATGGCCGTGACAGCGTTCTACCGTCGACACTGCGGCGTAGGCTGGCTTGGATACGTCTTGTAGCCGTTTAAAAAAAAGGGTGCGGGTCGTGACATAAGTCGACAATCTGGAAGATTTGGAGTCAGAGTGTGAGTTCAACGGTACCAAAGGGTACATAACTCAACAATCTGGGAGATTTGGAGGATGTTATTTTAGACATAATACTTCTTCAGGAACTTGCCGTTTATGGGCAACATGAGCAAGTCTCCGTTTTGTTTTGCGAGACGGTAAGCACCATTGGAGAATACAGCCATGATGAAAAATGGGCCTTCCCACTTTGGCTGGAATTTGTCGGCAGTTTTATGAGTCATAATCATCGGCCACCGAACTGCCAGAACGAGATCACCCACTTGGAATGTTTTGATTTTAACGTTCTTGTTGAAGGCTCCGAAGATTCGGGATTGATACAGCTCGATTCGTTGTTGAGCTAACAGACACTTCTCATCCAGGGCCTCCAACTCTTGTAACTGGCGATGGTGATTATCATTCGTTGTCAGTCGATAGGTAAGGGCGACACAGAGCGAGGGGATTTGAGTTTCCAGTGGGAGAATCGTCTCACTCCCATACACCAGAGAGTGGTGTATTCCCAGTGGCCGTCCAGACTGTAGTACGGTATGCCCATAAGCATTCACCAAGCTTCTCATTCCAGTCGTATTTGTTGGAAGACACGAATTTCTTGAGCAGCTTGATTATAGTTTTATTGAACGCTTCTGCCAACCCATTCACCGTTGGATTGTACGACGTTGAAGCAACATTCTGGATCCGATGTTTGTCGTAGAACCGATAGAAGGCATGGCTTGCGAACTGCGAACCGTTGTCGTGGATGATCCTTCGGGGCACTCCAAAGCGATAGATAACGTAATGATTGAGGAAGCTGATCACGTTTGTGGTCTTCACTTCCGCCAGCGGAATAGCCTCCGCCCATTTGGAGAAATAATCTGTGATTGCGAGTATGAAGCGATGTCATCGGGACGAAGGTAGAGTGATTGGACCAATAATGTCCATTCTCCATGCTTCGAATGGCCAGGATGCTACCGTCGGATGTAGAAATTCGGATGGCTGGTGAATAAAATCTGTGTGGACTTGACAGGCTTTGTACTTTTGTGCATAGTCTATTGCATCTGCAACCATCGTAGGCCAGTAATAGCCCATTCGACGAAGGCGGTCTTACAATTTTGGGCCAGGCTGATGGGCCCCGCAGACACAGTCGTGAGCTTCGCGTACAACTTCCTTGGCTTCTGTATTTGACAGACACCAAAGCAGTAATCTATCGTATGATCGTCGAAACAACATTTTTGTCTCTGTATCGTAGAAGAATCTGAGGGAACGTCTTCTGATAGAAGTGGCTTCCTTCGGATTCTCTGGCAGAATATCATAGACTACGAAGTCAATGAATGGTTGTCTCCAGTCTGGTGCTTCGTCGACTGTCAGAGCGGAGTAACTCTCGACACATTGAACATTATTCTTGGGACAGACCAATTCATGGCCTATTATGTCAACCAGATGATGAGCATAATTCGACAGAACTAGGGAAGCGGCTAGGCCTGCTAGGATATCGGTCTCAATATTCTGGAGTCTGGGAACATGTTCTATGAAGAATCCTTCCAAGGACGAGATGATGTCGATTGCTGATGATAAGGGATCATATCTTCATGGCGAACCTCGTGTGACTCCCGGATCTGATTGACGATTAACTATGAATCGCCGTATGCTTCGAGATACTCTACCCCCAGCTCCTTCGCAAATCGGAGGCTAATAACCAAAGCGTTGTACTCGACCACATTGTTTGAACAGGGCTTCGTGAGGGAGTAAGCACGATTGATCACCAGCCCAGAGGAAGAAATCAGCACCACTCCGACTCCAGCGACGATGTTGCCCTTGGGCCAAGATCTTGAAGCACCGTTGAAGAACATTCGCCAGATGGCATCATAGGAGACCGTATTTGAATTGGCGATCTCATCTGGTATCTCTTTATATATTCTGGTTGTTTTCGAGCCTGGATGGGCTGCTAAAAATTCTGCCAGAGCTTGACCTTTAACAGCCTTCTGTGGGACGAAGATCATGTGATATAGAGACAATAATATCGCCCAGGTAGCAAGGCGAGAGCTGAGTGCCCCTTATTTGGTCATGAGGACCCTGAGATGGTTGACTCGTGATATCATGTGTATGGTTTGTCCCGTGACATAGTGTCGCATCTTCTGAATGGCGAACACTAGAGCAAGGCACTCCTTTTCTACGGTAGTGTATCTATACTCTGGCCCCATCATCTTTCGACTAAGGTAGTATATAGCTTGCTCGTAGCCTGCATCGTTGTTTTGTGCTAGCAGAGCACCGAGAGAATGTTCCATAGCTCGCACATAGAGCAGGAATAGCCTTCCAGCAACCGGGGCTACCAGGACTGGAGGGTTCGACAGATATTCTTTGATGCTGTCAAAGGCGCGCTGGCATTCCTCATCCCACACGAATGAAATGCCCTTCTTCAGGAGGTGGGTGAATGGTTGACATCATCCGGAGAGGTTAGAGATGAACCTCTTGATGTAAGCTAGCCTCCATTGAAGGCCTCGGAGTTCACGAAGATTTCTCGGAGGACCCATCTCCATTGATTGCCTTCATTTTTTTGGAGTCTATGTGGATACCCTGGGAAGTAATGATGAAACCCAAGAACTTCCCACTGGATACGCCCAAGAAGGATTTTTTGGAGATTTATCTTCAAATTATGCGCTCGCATCAGGTGGAATACTGTCCTCAGATCATGCAGATGATCTACCTTAGAGCGGCTCTTGACGGCGATGTCGTCGACATAGCATTCAACTGTCTTGCACAAGTGGTCTCTAAAGATGACGCTCATAGCTCTTTGGTAGGTGACGCCAGCATTCTTTAAACCGAAAGGCATGACCGTGTAGCTGTATGTGCCAATTGGTGTTCAGAATGATGTATGCTTTTCGTCATCAGGGAACATCTTGATTTGGTTGTACCCCGAGAAACCATCCATGAATGACAAACGCTCGAAGTCGCAGGTGTTGTCAATCATGATGTCTGTGATAGGGAGGGGAACTCATCCTTAGGACATGCCTCATTCAGGTTTCGGAAGTCGATGCAGATTCGGATCTTCCCGTTCTTTTTTAAGACTGTCCCTATATTGGCTATGATGCTGTTCCTCGCGGATGAAGCCGCTAGCTATCAGTTTATTGACCTCAGCTTCAATGGCATTCATGATGTCGGGACGGAACCGTCGTTGTTGTTGCTTGATCGGTTTTGCGTTCAGACGAATGTTGAGTTTGTGAAGTATAACCTCGGGGTTCAGTCCTGGCATGTCTTTGTAGCTCCAGGCGAACACGTCGATGTATTCTCTGACGAGTTGCAGTAGCGATTCCCGCTCTTCGTCTTTCAAATTCTTGCTGACGAAGATGGGCTTTGGAGAGGACTCATCACCGAGATCAACTTGCACAACCTCATCTTCGGTGGGAGGCTCTCTTTGTTCGAACCGTTTCTCCTATTGCGCATCTAGCTATTGTGCCCACGGCTCTAACTCAAGAAGTTTAAGAACGTCTTCATCTTCTTCATAGGCGTCGGCGAATGCCATATTGACGGACAAAACCTGCCTGAATACGTCTCCGATGCTGACATTCGAATCGGAAGTTGGTGATCCACTTGAGTGTGAATGACAATGGCATTCCTCATCTGAGCTTTCAGGGGTTGTTGCAGGTGTAAAATAACCTAGCCCACATTTGGTCTTGTTGTAGCAATCCCGTGGTTTCCCAGCCAGGATTGGCAATTATAAGGGTAATCGTCGTCCAGTGCCGTAGTTCAAGCCTGGCATAGTTTCCAGATCATACCCCTGTTTTTGCATGAGATACTTGGATCGGAAACTATACAGATAAAGGGGCAGTCTCCCAGTGTCGGGTTCGAGATCAACTTCTTCTATCCTGAGGGTTGTGGATCATTCTTCTGACCGAAGATGATTGGATGATCTTCTCCCTCGACTATGTAGTAAGCGTCTTCCACTGGAGTAAGTTGGTTTACGGTGTAGATATTTGTCACCTGTGTGTGTAGGTGGGTGCCTATACCATGTTCCATAGCATATATTGTACAAAGCTTATTAAGCTCGAGGTAGTTCAAAGATAGCCCTTTATTGATGAAGTAAGGTATCTTTTCCAGTGGGATTACATCATCTACGGATGGAACATCAGTGTGAGCAGTGACATACTTGGCCAGCTCTGACTCTTCTTCAGCTACCCCCTGTGTCAATGAAGACTGAGAGGATGACTTGGGCAGCTTAATCATCAGGGGCTCCATAGGTGGAGCAGAAATTGGAGTCGTTAGCATACTAGCGACCCCCAGTTTGGTGCTCGAAGCTAGGCAGGGAGTTGTTGGCTGGCTAGCAGTCCCCGGCTCAGCGTTCGGCTGCCGATTCATTCTGGAAAGGCGAATCGTCATCGGCTTGACGGAGGGATTGAGCTCCTCTGTTTGTTGCTGGCTAGCTCTAGGCAGCCTGATTGTCAGTGGCTCTGTCGTGGGTCTTGAGCTTGGCCAGACCTTGGCAACCGAATTATCATCTGTCCCAGTTGTGTAGAGAGGCTGATTACATCCTTACGCAGAGTGGCTGTAAGTGGTGCAGTTCTGCCAGGTTTGCGGGCTTGAAGGTGGATTGTCAGAGGTTCTTCCGATCCAATTGCTGTCTCAGTTTGAGCTTGAGTATCTCCTTTGACAGGGTGCCTTTTCGACTTCTCGTACAAGCATGAGTCAGAGTAGTAGGATTCGACCCCTTTAAAGGGATCAATGTTAGCAAATTCTGTCCTCACGAAATCGTACTTGTCGACGTACTTGAAGCACTGGTGTAGTGTGGAAGGCACGATCATGTAATCGTGTATCCAAGGACGCCCCAGAAGAATATTATAGGACGTATCTGCATCTATGACATAACAGGTTACTTCTGATTGAAGATCGCCGATTTGGCATTTCAGACGAATCTTCCCGATCGGATAGCTTCTGCCTGAATTAAACCCGCTAATGGCAGTGCTTACCGGCGTCAGGCGATGCATTAGGATGCGATGGTGTAGCAGGCTCTTCGGGATGATGCTTATAGAAGAATCGGGGTCAATATACATCCGATCCACCTTGATATCGCCAATGTATCCAATATAATATAGAGGGCGATCGTGTAGGTTAGTCTTGATAAGCATATCCTGTGGAGTGAAGACAATATTGGGCATTGTGCCTATACAAGTACTGTCCTGGAGATCTGCAGGCGTGCTCTCTCCAGTGAGATTAGACTGAGCCAGATATGCGTCGGCATTCTGGAGTACCTCGCTCAGTATGACGTGAACATTTTTGGAGAGTCTCAGGAGCTCGTATAGCGACAACTTGGCTGGTGTGTTGGCCAATTGTGCCAAGATGTCAAAGTTATAGGACCTCTCCAGCCCATGAGGTGCCTCTCTTCGGAGCGGTTTGTCAAAGCGAGTCTCCTTCGGCCTAGGCTTGTCGGTCGTCGAAGGCTGAGAAGGTCCTGGAGCATCAGCAGTAGTCGGCTGATGATCTTCAGCCGAGTTACCCGGTGTAGGTTGGGATTGTGCACCTGACCGGATGACAACAGCCATAGCTTCTTCGACCTCTACCGAGATTGTGCGACATGATTTGACTTTTCTATTCTTCTTCTTGCTGGTGGAGGGTGGGGCAGACAGAGTCACCTCAGATACCAAGTCCGGATGGACCCACATAACCTCTCCTCGTGATGTGGTAAGGGGCACTAGAATAGCAGCCTGGTCTCGAGGAGGTAGAAGGTTAGCGACCTCCATCTTTGCTCTAGGGACGTGTACTACTCCATCTTGAGTCTTTGTCGGAGGGAAGCTGCCAAATTGTACTGACACCATGTTGGCTGCCACGGTCACCTCTTCGAAATCAACGGCCAGGGCCTTAGAATCGATAAGATATTGGATGTAGCGCTTCAGTTGGTAGCAGTCTTGTGTAGTATGGTGAACATAGCGATGGTAGTGACAGTACTTGGGGCTCTCCATCTCTGCAGGATGAGGTTCATGCCTTGGAGGAGGGAGCTGAATTCGATCTCCTTATATGAGCTTGTCAAGGATGGGCTTGACATGGCTGTCTTCGAAGGAGTAAGTCATTTGAGGCCACTGCTTCTCAGTCGGCTTCGGTTCGGGCTTCGGAGCTGTGTCAGCCACCATAGCCTGCTTGCCCTTGTTGTCTCGGTTGTTGGAGGAATTGTCGACGTTGTTGTTGTTGGCATTAGGGCGTTTACCCTTGTCCTCTCCCTCCGAGATGTGCAGTCCCAATTAGCAAGCTTTCTTCAACTTGTCTTCTATGCTAGTGGTGCTGATGATGAAAGTCTTCCAGTCCTTGAATTGACTTTCGCCCATCCAGAGGCTTATTGTGGGGAGCAGTCTCTTTTGGCAAATTTCAATTAAGAAGGAGTCAGGGTTACCGGAAGGCAACTTCATCATGGTTTGGCAAAACCTCTCCAGAAACATACGTTTGAAGCCGGCGAAGGAATGGATGCAGTTGTCTGGCACTTTGCGGTACCAGTCGAAGGCGACCCCTTCCAATGCTCCAATGAACAACCGCATAAGGATGGCGTCATCATGGGCCAGATGGTCGGTTGTAACCTCGAAGTAAGTGATGTACTGGCCTGCAGAGGTCTTGACATCATAGGGATTGATGTTGAATGGTTTATATCTTGGTGGGAAGGGAACATCTCTCCATACAGCAGGATACGGTTGCCGTATTCTGAGGTCCTGGGAGGTTTTTCGAGCGTGAAACATGGCCCGGAGCTCCTGGACCTCTCTTCTTGTCTCCCTGGCCTCGTCTGCAGCGGTGGGAGCCGATATTCCAAGAGGATTATCACCCGGGTTTGGTAAAGCTGAGTTCGAGTCTGCATTGACCGCGGGTCCCACGTTTGTTTGCCCTTGCGTCCTTCCTTGCAGAGTTGGAAGGGCCGCTTTGATTTCGTCCACAGATTTGACCAAGGTATGAAGTATGGCTTCCAGAGTGTCGATGCATTGGCGATCACTGGGACCGTCTTGGTTGTTGTCTGTCATAAACACCGTCCTCACATGAGGAGAGATGGAAGGAACGATGGAGGACGTGCCCTCTGAGTCATACCCTTGTACAGAGAAGTCGTCAGGGTATGTGGGAATGTTCTCCTCTGGTTCGGACTCAGAAGGAGTGGTACCCCCAGCTTCAGAGCTTGTCTCATCTTGAGAGTTGTGGACATCCTTGGGGACGTCGGAACCTGCTGCATATGTTGGGGGAACCGTTTCCCCTGGATTATCTTCTTGGAACACCGGATTGTCGTGGATGTTCGAAGGAGTGCTACCCCCGGCTCCAGTGTCTCCCAGAAATGTGGACGACGAATCTCCAAGTGTGGCAGATTTTGTCTTTGAGCGAGTACCTTAGAAAATCCTCCTGTAACGGTCGTAGATAACCGCTTAGAAGAGAGTTTCTTGGTTGAGATTTTTGGGCTGGAGACATTTATTTTCTTCCCTCTCCCACCGCCAGGGATCTTCAGAGCAAAATTGCAGGAGTCGACGAGAAGTGCCTCATCCTCTGAGCTTGGGAGTTGCAGTCGTTGGAAGACGGATCGCCGGTCCTTTCGTGTGGACGCCTTGCTGTAGCAGTAGTTGACAATAACTTGGGTGCAGTGATGTCCATGATGTCCATAAAAGGACTCTTTGCACACCAAGTCTACGTCTCTTTCCTTGCGTTTGTGAAGAATTACGTTGCACAAGTCACTTATTTTGTGGGCCCGGGAGTCCTGAGCACATAAGTGTGTTGGCATCCTGCCTGCTCCCTGATGTAGGGATAGTACGAGTACTTATCCCTGATCATTGTTGGGAGATTCTTGATAACTATCCCGTTCGTTGGCCGCCGGAGGCTGGACACAGATAGTTTTATACAACATTCCATCAGGGGCCCGCGTAATAGTCAGCGGGACACCTTGATAGTCAAAAGTTGGGACAGCTGACTGAGCTGGACGAGCCCGTGCTGTCCTAGACTTCTTTCTTTTAGCACCCGAGAATGCATAGTAGGAAGAGTCCAAGTGGTGCGTCATAGAGTTTGGTACAACCTCCTGAGAGCGTCTAAGGTCAGGACCGCATGAGAGGCGGTTAAAGACTGACCGTGAGCTGCATGGAGCAGATGGTATGCGGCTGGGATTGGTGGCCGTGCTGGGTGTCTGCATGCGGCTAGGAGCGGTGGCTGCATAAGCAGTCTGCATGCGGCTTGCAGTCGTGGCCGCATGAGACTCTTTCATGCGGCTGGAAGTTCTGGCCGCATGAGCCTTCTGTATGCGGCTGGCTTTTGCGGCCGCATAAGTCTTCATGTGGCTGGCGCCCTTATGCGGCTTCTTCTTGGACCGCACAGAGTTCCTCTTTGCCCCTGCAAGTCCAGCATCGTAGTGTTTTCCTCTGTCGGACTTGGGGACAGCAGAGTCCTCTATGGCCTGAAGTAGGGCCGCATGAGAGTCTTCCACGCCATTTTTGGTAGCAGGAAGCATTTCATCCAGAGCTTGGAGAGAAGAAAATGATTTGGGCCTCCACTCCCTGCGAGCCTTCTTCGTGCGGGCTCGCTTCTGGACCGGGCCAGCGCTCCCGTCGGAGAGCATTTCTTCAAACGCCTATTAGTCGAAGCGGACGACCAGCATCTGTTGAGTGGAGCCAAGTTTGGTTGCGTCCGATTGCGTCACCAACTCCTCAGCAGTAGAGAAGTTAGTCCCCAGCAGAGTCGCCATCGTGTTTACCATTGATTATAAAAGAAGAGAACAGTTTTATGGGAGAACTGGACTTTTACTTCATAATACAAACTCGCTCGTACAAAGAAAGCCTGGGGACGAAAACCTAGGTACAGCAATCTAAGTACAATTGTTTAGTTTTTTTGGGGGGTGACAGTAGAGGCTCGGGAGAGTGACGGCAACACTGCATTACTCCTTGCACGATCGGACGTAGCCTTGGCTCTGATGAAGAAATGCTCTAGGGATGTGTGGGAAGACTCTTATGTGTGCCGCCGCTTTCTTTGTCCGTGCCTCTGTGTTTCTCTGTCTGCTCTCCTCTCTCTTTTTTCTTTTTGCAAGGGAATGGCACCTTCCTATTTATAAGAGTGGGGTGTGATAAGTAGGGTTTGCAATGCTTGCTCCTTGAAAAGTGGGCGGTTGGGGATTAGTTACGATTTGCCTTGATCCTGTTTTGTTGGCAATTAATCTGGGCCGTTAATCTTGATTGTAACAAATCTGGGCAGTTAATATTGATTGCACCAAATCTGTATGGGCAATTATTGTTGTTTGCAACAAATTCGCATGGACAGTTAATATTGATTGCAACAAATCTGCCTCATGATGATTTGTTGATATTAGTAAATTCGAGTGAATAAATCTTGGTCAATCTTCTACCACGTGTCCCAACTGCCTGTTATGTCGATTGCCATAAATCTGGATTATTGGGATTTGATCAGCTCCTGCCACGTGTCCTAACTACTGCGAGCTGCATGGAGGACTGTCATAGTTGGGCTGCATGAGTGTGGCCTCGTGTTGGAGCTGCATAAGGGTGGCCTTATCTAAACCGCATGGAAGTCCTTCACTCTGAACCGCGTGGACATCCTTTAATTTGAGCCGCATGAAAGTCCTTCACTCTGAACCACATGGACGTCCTTTAATTTGAGCCGCATAGAAGTTTCTTTAATCTGGGCCACATGGAGGCCCTTGCAACTGAACCGCATGAAGGCCCTTGCAACTGAGCCGCATGGAGACCCTTGCAACTGAGCCGCATGGAGACCCTTGTAACTGAGTCGCATAAATAGTTTTAGAAATGGATCGTGCCAGCTGTAAAGAGTTTTCTCGTCTCCCTAGGAGCACGTCGAGGGTCATCATTTCTACTTTACGTCAGAGCTGTCAATCCGTCATTGTCAGAGCTGTCATTGTGTCATGGTAATTAATGAGCCAACTACTCAGAGCATTTATGGCCCGCTGCACGAGGCCACGTGGCTTCCCCTTTTTTGAGCTGCATAAAGCTCTCGAGCCCTTTTGAGCCGCATGAAGGCTCCTTCAACTATGAGCCGCATGGGGCTGATTTCCTGGCCGCATAAGAACTTATTTATATTTTTCCATGCTTCTACAGGTACGATCGTCTAATCTTTTTTCTCCTTGACAACAATTTTTCAAAGGGAAAGGTTGACACTACATTATTTATAAAGTCTTTGAATAACAATATTGTTTTGATTCAAGTCTATGTAGATGATATTATTTTTGGATCTACTGATGAATCTCTTTCTCATGAATTTTTAAAGTGTATGCAGAATGAGTTTAAGATGAGAATGATGAGGGAGGTGAAATTCTTTCTCGGACTACAAATCAAACAAACCAACAACGGGACGTTCATAAATCAAGCAAAGTACACAAAGGATTTATTAAAGAAGTTCGACCTAGAAGCAGTCAAACCTCTTAGCACTCTATTGGCAACTTCAACCAAGCTTGATATTTATGAACAAGGCAAACCCGTCGACATACGTAAGTATCGAGGTATGATCGATAGCTTACTATACTTAACTGCTAGTCGACCAGACATTATTTTTGGCGTTTGCTTGTGTGCATGTTTTCAAGCCAATCTTTAGGAATCACATCTGTGTGCAATTAAGCGTATCTTCCGATACCTTAAAGGCACCGCTTCTGTCGGCTTATGGTATCCTAAAATCACGTCATTTGACCTAACCGGTTAGTCTGATGCTGATTTTGCCGGATGCAAAGTAGATAGAAAAAGTACCAACGGTCCATGTCATTTCCTAGGAAAAGCTCGAGTCTCTTGGTTTAGCAAAAAGCAAAATTTTGTCGTGTTATCAACAACCAAGGCTGAATATATCGCTGCAGGACGTTGTTGTGCACAAATTTTGTGGATGAAGCAAACTTTAGAAGACTATGGATTGCTTTTCACATACATATCCATTTTCTGTGATAACACTAGTTCTATTAATTTGACTAAGAATCCAGTATGTCACTCTCGTACTAAGCATATCGAGATTCGACATCACTTTCTTGGAGCTCATCAACAAAATGGAGATATAGACCTTGTATACATAGACACAGAAAATCAATTGGCTGACATACTCACAAAACCTCTTGCGAAAGATCATTTTAATTATTTACGTCGAGAATTAGGAATTTTAGATATCAATAATATTAATTAATTTTGTTTTATTTATTAATTTATTCGATACTCAATAACCATTTTCGAGACAAGCTTAAAAAGAGTCTGTCTGTCACCACGACTACGGTCAAAGCGAAGCGGTATTTAAGAGTTCCCCGGTGAACCTCTGTTAGCGGGGACAGTACTCCTACAGCTAATTTGAAACAGATGCTGAGTAAAGAATACTAATTTATAAAATAATATTAATTATATTATTTGAAATTTAAAATTACTAAACTTTGAATTAAATATTTGAAATAAGTTGATGAAAAAGATGTGGCCCACAAATTTTTTTAAAAAAATACCAGAAGAACCCTAGGCAAATTCGGCCCGAGTTCGGTCCTAATTCGGCCAGAGTTCTGTTGGTTCTGTATATATTTCAGTCAGAACCCGAGGCCCCCATCTTCTTCATCTCTTCCAAACAGCATCAAATAGCAGCAACAGTCGCCCGAAGTCCCCAAACCCTAGTTTTTCTCCACATCCTTTCTTCCAATCTACGTGGAGATTTCCATCCAAATTTTGGATTCGTACGGAGAATCGCGTCTTCTACAGCATACTTGATTCTCGGAAGGTATAATTTCTTCTCTCCTCCACTTTCGAATTTTTTGGGTTTCTAGTTTTTGGAATAGAATGCCTAAGGGATCAATCCTTTCAAGAGGAAGAAGACCCATGCCAATGAAGAGGCATCGTCTTCTGATCCGAACACGGATTCCCTTTTTTCCTGGTCCAATCGGATGACGGTGCATCGGATGAGTTTTATTTCAAAACTCCCGACCAAGCATTGCTGTGGTATGCCGATTTTATTATGCGTACTATATGTAACTGATCTTAGATTAACTGGACTGTATTTCCTGACCACCGTCCCTACTTTGAGGCATTAGGGTTACACTATTTTGCTATTTTACAATTTCCTAAATCTACTAATGCCATTAGACTGTTCTATTGTAACTTCATGTTAGACACTTTTACCGTTAGAACTCGTGTTGGCGAGATAGATATCGAGTTCAATGATGAATTGCTAGCATAAATCCTTGGTCTTCCAAACGAAGGTGCCTCGCTCGATGACATCACTGACTTCGATTTCCCCGAGGGCACGACTCTTGTTAGTTTCAAGAATGAGCTTTGTGCGCCCGCACGTGCTCGTCCTGAAAAGTTCAAGGCCAATAACTTGAACTTGTTTAATTACGAATTACATCGCATCATCTATTCCACTCTACTTCCAAAATCCACTTCAAAAGATGATGTCACTGCACTCGAACTTTCTGCTCTATATCACATTCTTAAGGGGATTTCTTTTTTTGCCCCTAAGACTATCATTCAGATGATGGGTAGTTGTCGCGGTAGAGATCGCAACCTCTCTTATGCGATGCTTATTCCACGCATCTTTTAGCATTTTGATATTGACTTATCCACTTGTGCTCTGGACCCTGAGCCCAAGTTTCTCAAGCTTTCTCGTTGCAGTATTTCTACTGCTCCTCCACCTCCTGCACCTGCTCCTACTGCACCTACTCCAATTACACTTGGTCCTCCTCAGTCTTACCCTATGACCTTTGAGGGTATTTACCAGTAGGGGTGAGCATCGGTTCGGTTCGGTTCAAACCGAACCGTATATATGAAAACCGAAATAACCGTAAACCGTATTTCTCAAAACCGAAAACCGAACCGTTTTTATAAAAATCGAACAAAACCGAACCAAATTAATTCGGTTCGGTTTTTGGTCGGTTCGATTTCATGAGCCAATGTGTCGGACCTTATTTTAAAAATATGACATTATTGTATTTATGAATTATTATATTACATTGTGTGAAAAATATTACTATATATAGATTGAGGGTAAAGAGAGAGAGAGCGCTCAAAGAAGTACCGACAGAGAATAGGAGAAGAGATTGCTCTCTTAGGAGTTACAAAATATTAGTATATGTAGATTGAAGGTAGTTAGATAAATTACTAAATCTAAATCGATTTTCGGTTCGGTTACCCGGATCAAGAACCGAAAACCGAACCGTTATTTTAAAATTTCAAATTTTAAAACTGAAAATCGGACCGAAAATCGAAAAATCGAACCGTTTGTCATATTTCGATTCGGTTCGGTTCGGTTTTCGATTTTCAACCGTTATATGCTCACCCCTATTCACCAGCACCTATCAGATCTGCAGACATTCTTTGTTGACACTTCCAGGGAACATGAGTTCCGTGACGTGACTCAATTCCAGGATATTGCCAACTCGTTTGTCGATCTCAGATTTGTACATACGGGTCACTCTACTAGCTCTCTTCCTAGATACCCTTCTCTATCTGGTTACCGCATTGATGACGAGGCGGTCCATTCTCTGTTCCAGCCAGGGAATGCTTAAGATTGGTATCGTACTTCTGGTGCTACTCCGCATACCTCTGGAGCAGGCACTTCTGGAGCTGGTCCATCTGGACATGCTGGCACTATAGCAGATGATGGTGATGATGAGGATGATTTTTGAGTTTTTATACATTTGAGACTGATGACTTTGTCTTATGTTTACTTGGAAATGCTCCGTCATTCAAAGATAGTATCAGTACTCTTATTAGTTTTTGGATATGATTTGTGACTATTTGATGGACATGCTTTTATTATTCAGTTTAGCTCATTATTCAGTTTTTTAGCATTATCTTTATTTATGCTTCCATATAAACTGCCTGTGACAAATATCAATTGTTTATCTTATTTTCGTCTGTGATGTTTATACCATGCTTCTGTTGAATGAATTTTTTTTTTGTGTTTCTTCAGTGATTGTTAGTTATGCATTAATTGTAGGGGAGCTTTCTCTTTACAATTGTTTTGCTAAGTGACAACGGAGGAGAAATAAGATCTAACATTTTCATGAATACAGGTTATGAATAATTTTTTATTATTTATTCAGCATTATTTTGAATTGATAAAGATCAAAGATGTTATATCGGTCAAGGTTTGTCAATTATCAAAATAGAAGAGATTGTTGGCCCATTAGTCATGGTCAAACCTGATTTTAATAATTGATCAAACTGTCTCGATATACGACTCAATTCAAATGTTTACTAAAGATGTTTTGGATACTGATCAAGATTTGATATCTACTCAGTTCAAGACCGAAGCTCCGTTTTCCACTCAAGACTGTATTTCCTTACGCAATATAATTTTCATTTTTATTGAATCTAGGAATACATTGTACACCAAGTCGTACCGACAAATAGGCTATCCAAAATTATTTTTCAAAACAGACCTATCTTTTAAAATGACCTATGGTTTTGAAAAACATCTACTTTTCCAAAAAGCTTCTGAAGGATTTTCAAAAAGCCAAAGACAATTTTCACAAAATAAATCTGACCAAACCCTGACAGAACTCGGCCAGAGTTTGGCCGGAGTTCGGCCAAGGTGAACGTTATGTGAACGTTGGATTTTGAACTTGGGTCTCCCTTCAGTTGCGGTTGGTTACAAAGAGTTCTGTCCGAATTCTGCCCAAATTCTGTCAAAGTTCTGTCTTTGGAAAAACTATAAATAGAGAGAAATTCTGATCATTTCAACACAATCATTCACTTTCATCTTCTCTCTTCTAAAGCTTACGTTTCTTCCAAAGAGTTCTAAAAAGTTTTCATTTTCAAATCCTAAGCTAATTACAATTCTCTAGTCAATTTGCCGGTACGGTACGGTCTAGAAGATTTCAGAGAAATCGTAATCAGAGGCTTGATTGAAGAAAGACTCTTCAAAACTGAAGTTGGTCGAGTTCTTCGTATCAAAGCTCGCGTCTGTAGAAGTTGCAAGGACTTCGTATGAAAACTTGCAAGATTTTCCAATAGTGGATTCAACTAGAAGCTAGAGTTCTTCCAACTGGACTAGTCCTTACAAGAGGGAAACTAGTATAGATCTCTGTGTTTGTGTTTGCCTTCTGATCACTCTTTTCATTACAGTTATTTACTTTGTGATTATTATTATTTTTGTGATCTAACTGCTAACAAGTTTTAATTAGCAATATTCCGCTGCTTACTCTATTCACCCCCTCTAGAGTATTCTGCTTTACGATTTCGTTCCTACAGTGCTCGCTCCATCCTGACTGGATATATTTTTCAGATGATTGCCCAGAGGACACGTGTCTTTCCTATTATGGATCTGAGGAGGGGATAGCTACTCCGGGTCCCGATTCTCGGGATTGACCCGAGGATTTGTTTAGAGAACTTGTTTAGATTTCTGTTTAGAACTTGTGTTGTAATAAGTAGAGATTTTGACATTATATTTGAGATATGTTTCGAATATTATTTTAGTTGTTGTTATTGAGTTTTATATAGTTATTTAGACTTCTGTAATATCTTTTCGTGCTTTAGACTGTGATTGAGTATTACCATATCCTTATACTTGTCCTCCATTCGGAGTTGAGATCTATGACTAGTACATTATATATTATTGTGTGAGATGATAGTTAGCGACTAGAACATCGTTCTACCGTCGATTCTGCGGCATAAGCTGGGCGCTGTTACACACTCGTGCTCCTATACTGGGTGCGAGTCGTGACACATTTTCAGTGGTAGCCCATGCAGGTCGAGATTTGCATTAGTGCGATATCGTGGTAGTACGACAACTTAGTTGTACTACTATGAGCCTGCGATAGAAATTAAAGAATTGGCTTTAGAGAGAGGGTACTCAATCACAACTAGAAACTTTCAATGGATTTGAATCTACTGACACTCGTTTAAATCTAAATAATTTATTTCATATATCTCCTTCTTGATAATATCATCCTTGCTTCGTTATTGACCTCTTATTTTGATCTATTTTCAGAATGGTGGAGACTATGTTACATCGCTCCGTGTCGGCAGACACTGAGAGGTCTGCCACCTCTTGTCCAGTTCAGCCTACAGCTGAGACTGTACCGCTCCTTACGTCTACTCACATGGGACTATCTGCTACTTTTAGGGGTCATTCTCCACCTATTTTGAGGACTTCCCCTATCAATCCCGATATTCTTCAGCATCCACTACTACCTACTGCTCCGGTAGATGCCGTGTAGCTTTTTACGCTCTTTCGCGAGATGATGGAGGCATAGAACTGCCAGTCTGCAGACATGAGGCAGGGTATCTAGAACGCCCATCAAGTAGAGATGATGGCTGTGGAGACAGTGGCTGCTCGGCTACATGGAGACTTGGGAGGCCAGGAAGGACAGGTTCAGCAACAACGGCCAGGGAACATTATGGACTTTTAGAAGATGAGGTCGAGGGATTTCAAGGTACAGAGGGCAATATGTACGCCGACGACTGGGTAGAGCACATCGAAAAGATATTCAGGCTGGCATAGATCCCGACTGGGATATAAATAGAGGCGCCAGCCAGCCAGATGTATGATCTTGTACAGACATGGTACCACACCGATCCCAGAGCTGGTGTCGAGGGACAGACTTGGGAGGCCTCTAAGAAGCTTTTCAAGAAAAAGTTCTTTTAAGATATAGAACATGATGCTTTGGAGACTCAATTTGAGAACCTGGTTCAGGGAAACCAGATGGTTGAGGAGTATGCTAGAGAGTTCTGCCGCCTGGGCAGATTTATGGAGGGCTAAGTGATGTAGCAAAGGCGAGAAGATTTTCCAAGGACATGATCAAGGAGGTCAAGTCACTGACCACGAGTGACCGTGATGCCACCTTTGAGCATATCTCAGCAGGAGCCATAGCAGCGGAGGATGACTTGGAGCTAAAGTCCAAGAGGAGCCAAGATGATTCAGAATGGCGAGTGGTAGTGCAAAGCGTCCCTTTGTGCAGAAGGCAGTGCACCAGCCCCAGCAGTTATTGGCACGGGCTAGAGTTCAGCATGTACAACATCAGCCTCGGGGACAGGACCGGAGGGTGCCCACCTGTGCCTAATGCAAAAAACCTGACACACTTGGGACAAATATAGAAGAAGGTTGAAAGTGTGCCTGTTTTGTGGATCCGCTGCTCACTAGATAAAGGATTGCCCCATTGCACCTTCTTTTGGCAGAGCACATGGAGCTAGGCCACCTGTGGCGCAACACCATGTCCAGCACCAGAGGGACGGGGCTTTTATGCTGACGGTCGAGGAGACCGACAGTACATGTAATTGGATAGCAAGTCTGTCTTTCCTGTCCTTCTTTCCATCTTGTTCTGTGATTTTATTAGTACCTGTTAGGATATTTTGTGTTGTGCTAGGTAGTGCAGTAACCCTGTTCGAGACTATAAAATTATGATCAGTAGGACCACGATTTTGCATGATTCTAGATAGATTTTTCTTGACTCTGATTATCGGGGGTTTAACCTAGAAGGAGTAAGACCAACTTTAAATTTCGAGGACAAAATTTTTCTAGGGGTAGGTTTATAACCACCACTTTCCTGGAATATGGGTATTTTTGACTTTTTTCTAATTACTGTTTTTAGTGTGATCTCATATTATATCTTGAGTGGTAATTAATTTTCAAAATTAAAACTTTATATTTTAGTTCATTATTTAAATAATTAAATAGTGTATATGTTTTATTCTTAAAAATGACTATTGGTTAGCCTTTGACTAGAATAGTGGTTAGTGATCCTAAAGGACCTAAACTAACTTGTCATGACCATCCAACTAGATGATTTGGACTAGCCTAATTGAAATTTAGTTAGTCTCTAGCTAGATTAGGAGAATTAGCTAGAAGGTTTGACTAAACATCTAATTAGGAAGAGAGGTTTAATCCCTAACTTGTCATGACTAATGAGAAGGGTGTAGTGGACCTTTCCCTTTGCCCAAAACCCTAACCTTAACATCATATGGCAGCCAATATTGTTTATAAAACCTAACCTCATCTTCTTCCTCTATCCATTTTTATTTCAAGCCCTAATTTAGGAGCTTTTCTCCCAAATTGCTCCTACACCCAAATTTCTACCAAATAGACCCAAATTTGTTTCATTCTCTTCCCCTTGGAAAGGAAAAGGCTCTATTGGCTAGCTAAAAAGGATTTGGAGCCTTGAAGCTTTAAGGGATTCTGGATCTAGGGATTTTATATTGGGAATCCATCTCCCTTTTGATATGAGCTCTCTAAACCCTTCAATTCCATTTCATTAGTGTAACTACATTCATTTAGGACCCCATTCGCATTAGGGTGCTGTTAGAGAGGAGTTAAGGCTCTCATCTTCCTATTTGAGGGTTCTTTCTATTGTATTTTGGTACAAATTTGGGGAAACCCAAAATTAGGAATCTAGGGTTTGTAAAATTGGTAGATTAGGTCATGCTAGTATTGTAGAGCATATAGGCATACTTTGGGTCAAGTTTTGATCCATTTGGAGTGCGTATCACGAGGATATTGGATATGCGCACCAAGTATTCGATGAAATGACTCTAAGAGTATTTGATATTTAGATTTCAGTTTTTGATTTGTTTTCATATTGATTATATGTTATTTTATCTATATGGGGTGAACCATGAGGTATGAGAATGGTTTTGATAGGTTTATTTGGGAATGGGGGCTTGGTACATGGGGTATTCACGGTCCTGCACATGATGTCCTGATTCTTTTAAGTTCTGTTCATGTCTATATGTCCTGCACCACACTCCATTCCCTCATCCAACTTACTGTGCTACCATTAGGAGAATGACTTGTTCATCACTTTCATTGATCAGTCCTTAGATGATAAACCCATTTCATCCTCTTGTGCAGTCCCTACTTCATCTTGGGACAACCCTACACTAATGTTCAGTCCAGCCTTGAACCCTCTCTTTAGACTAGTACACTCGGATTGAACACTTCTATTATAAAGGTATCAGATATTAGCCACCTTTATAAGGATCCTGTCCCATCTTCCTGATGTACTATCCTTATCCTACAATACCACTTCAACTGGGTCTTAAGCATCAGTCACTTAGAAGAAGTGATATTTTCTTGAATCGGATACCTTGTTCAGACCACAGTTGGATATAGCTTAATATTAACTGCCATGTTTCCCTGGTTTAGGTTGTGTTTAATTTAGTCCCCTTCATTTAGATTAGATGAAACATCTATATACTCAGTCCTGATATGTCCAGTCCCCTGCCATGAAGTATATGTCATGTATCCCCACCTGTTGTCTACATTTAGGATGTCCAGTCCCAATGGGATTCATTTTAACCCTTACCTTCAATTGTGTTAGTCATTTTCACACTGGTCTCTATGTTGTAGACCCTTGCACTAAGTATATTAATCAAATCCCTTTAAGATGTCCTTGTCTCTTGTTTTAGTATTGTTGGTGGTCTAGAAATTAGGATGTATCAGACCCCATCTCCCATATGGTTATGTTCGATATCTTTATTTCACTACACCATTAACTCTGATACACATCCTTGTTATCTGCCATTGATGTATCAGATATTTGGGTGTCCCATGTTTTGGTTCAGTCATTATTTTTGGACTTTTGTGTGTGGGAGTGAGTGTCTTATCTGGATTTAGTGATTGGCTTGGAAATTAGGATGTTAGTACATTTGGAAATGCTATGTATTAGCCCACTTGATGTATGTTTCATTCTCTGTCTTGTATTAGGTTCTATCCATGCCATGATGGATTAGAGCCAGCCCCCAAATTCATGTGGGTTGTGTCCATTTATGTATCTATGTGTATCAAGTTGATTTGAGTTAGTATAACCCATATTTGAGTTTTAGCCACTGATATGGACTGGGGTTGTGTTGGTATCATGAGTATGAGAGATTGTGGGTTAGTATCAGGTGTATCTAGAAATAGATGTAAGGGAGAGTGAAGGTTTAGTTAAGTATCAAATAAAAGAAGAATACCTATTTTGGTATTTAATGTTTTTGGTTAAGTCCAACCAACTGTCTAATTAACATAGTTTACCTATAGTCCCTATCATTAATTTGGAAAAGTTTAGTTCAGTCCGAGTTCAGATAGTGATTTAGATATGTATCTATGTGTGGGTATGACAAGGCTTGAGTGGGACAAGGAAATGCATAGGAATTTAGTTCCTGTATGTGCCTATAGGTAGTGAAAAGAGGAAGATCAAAGCATGCAAGCAGCAATATGTTGCAATAGCGGAGGCAGTGGCCTTGGCAAGGGTCAGAGGTAGTAGCAATTCCTTTGTAGAGTTTTGGCATTAGTCTTAGGCCATTGTATTGTAGTGTACAGTGATGAGAGGGGTCGAGTTCAGGTCAGTATCAGAGTTTTGAGTTGAATGAGGTATCAGTAGATTAGTGTATTAGAGAGTTCAGACATTAGATTAGTAGAATGTTACGATATCTAAGTCTCAGTTATTAGATTCATGTTAGTATTGGGTAAATTTTGTGTCAGATGTTAAGATCAGTTAGTTAGCTTAGAAGAGTGTTATTGTTATATGCATTTATCATAGGGTGTTAGTAATGTTATGGGATATGATATGTTAGTGAGTTAGGATACTTAGTATCATATTTGGTTTTGTTAGATGTATATTGATTCATGATAGATAGGATATTAGTTAGTGTATTAGAGTATTGGGATTGGGCTTTTGGCTTGAGCCTTAGCTCCTTAACTTGCAGAATGCATGGCAGCATTACAATGCAATGCACGATGCAGCAAGCTCAGTAGCCACAACAGCAAGGTTTAGGTACTGCCTATATCAAGTCTGAGAAGTAAGAAAGAAGTTGGGGGCCTATTAGCTACCTGTAGAATTGTGGATAGGTGGAGAATAGGGTATATGGGTTAGACTAGCAATGGGAGTATAGCCTGTGTTTGGATTCCTAGTGTGTGTGTTAAGAATAGTTTGAGTAGGGTGAATTGTGTCCACAAGTAAGGAAGGGAAAACAGTAGCAGTAGCAGGGCAGTGCCATATGGCTACCCTTATGTGTGTATCTTGGTGGCATAAGCTTAGATAGGGTATCTACCTAAGTATTAAGTATAAGTTAATAACTATGATAATGTAATAGGTAATAGCCTAAAGGATAACACTAAGGCTAGAGCAAGAGTTAGTGACTTCCAAGGTATGGGTATTACTTAAGTTAACTCAAGGTATTGACCAATTAAGACCAAATATTGACCAAGTACCAAAAGTTGACCCAAGTTTGACTTTGACCTAGAGAAAGGCCTAGAAGCATGTAGTTAACTCATCTAAACATATTGTTTACTCTAGAACATTAATTAAAGATGTACCCCTCATTTATACATTTATAGGTTTGTGTGACTTTACCTTGGGCATCGATCCTTACTCATTGCTCTGGATGACATGCGAGTACATTCTCAGATAGTTCTTTCATTTATTTGATGATTAATATGATTCTGTTCTAGTATAGTTCTATTTGATTCTCTGTCACAACATGTATTAGTATCCTGGTTTCATTCACTCGCAACACATGTATTTGACTCATCTAGCCTCCAATACTTGTACCACTTACAAGAACCATCTACTCGAATCACATACAAGTGCTAAATGTTCAAATTATACAAGAACCATCACTACAAGCAAGATAGCCGTCGCCATTAGGCCCGATGTGCGATGTGTCATATCAATAAGAACTACCTTACAAGAAAGATAGCCATCATCGCTTGGCCGAGCGTGCGATGTGCCGTATTACAAGAAAAATAGTCATCGCCGTTTGGCCCAGCGTACGATGTGCTGTATTTACTCGTCTAAACAAGAAAGATAGCCATCGTATGTTTGCCAAGTATACGGTTTGCCATATTTACTCGTTATACGTTACTCGTTACTCGCTACTCGTTTTCAAGACAAGAACAGTATCTCAAACACGTTGGATTAGTGACTTGTACTAGAATCACATTATCTTATGTTTTACAGATTGGACTTGTATCATATTGTTCTAGTTAATTGTCTTTATTTACATTTTTTATTGCCATGCTCTCATATTTCTCTGTATTTACATTCCTTGTTTGACTGTTGTCCTATTTCATAACCTGTCTCAACTTTCCATGATTCATCAAGTATAACTGCCTATAACTGTTTTATAGTCTTTGTCATTTACTTGGGATTGCTAGATGAGATGTGATCATTCCATCCTGACTGGATATATTTTTTAAATGATTGTCTAGAGGACACATGTCCTTTCTATTATGGATATGAGAAGGGGATAGCTACTTTGGATCCCGATTCTCAGGAGTGACCAGGGGATTAGTTTAGAGAACTTGTTTGGATTTATGTTTAGAAATTGTGTTATAATAAGTTGAGATTTTGACATTGTATTTAAGATTTGTTTCGGATATTATTTTAGTTGCTGTTGTTGAGTTTTATATAGTTATTTAGACTTCTATGATATCTTTTCGTGCTTTAGACTGTGAATGAGTATTACCATATCCTTATACATCATAGTTAGTGACCTAGAATAGCGTTCTACCGTCGATTCTGCGATGTAGGCTGGGCGTTGTTACATACTCGTACCCCTATACTGGGTGCAGGTCATGACAAACCTGAAATAGAAGGCTCTTCAGATAAAAGATCGAAGAAAGGTAAAGGTAAGAGGAAACAAAAATTTGCCCCTATAGCCACTTCTTCTTCTAAGAAAGCAAAAGTCGTCACAAAACTGTCTTCAGAAAAATTTACACATCAGAAGAAGGTAGCTCATAAAAAGCAAAAATCATCTAAAAGCTATTATTCTTCTCCTGAAATAGATCTAGAATTGGATGACTAGGCAGTAGATGAATTGGCAGTTGCTTTCATACCACCAATTAATCCTCTAGTTATAGAACCAGAGATGCATCTCCATGGAGGACTTCACGCAGAACTCCTTCCCAATAGACTACTGAATGTGTGAACATTATGAGTTCACCTGCTAGGGTTACTTCAAGAGCAACTGAATCATTATACAAGAATGATGTCGGTCCCTCCAAGCATGTTCAAGAGTATAAATCAATGGATGTCTGGATAATGAAGAAGGCGATCAATCTCTTGCAGTGTCTGAACCTAAAGATGTAGGGGATTACAGTGGCTTAGCTTTTGAAAATGTAGACTTGGGCAACCTTGATGAGATTGAAGTCAGTTTGCAGGTGCCAACTGAGCCTTCAACATTTCTTAGTTCAAGCCAGAAACTTCATCTATCGAATAAGAAATTCAAAACAAGCTTGAAGATACTACGTCTTCCTTCCAAGTCGAAACTGGAATAGTTGAACAAGTGTCTGTGAGGCCTGCTGAAGAATCGACAACCGACATAACTGAGAAGCCTATTAAAACACGTTTACTCACAGATGGAAATCGTGGCATGTGTACTGCACTCTTTTATAACATTTGTCTCTTATTTCTTTTATTTGATTTTCATATGATCTTCTTTTTGCATGACAGCTGCTTAAGAATCTTTTTATCCTCCGTCTGAAGGAGGGGCTCAAATAAATATTATACCTATGACGTCGTTGACAGGTGTCTACCTAGAGGGTATGACCAAGATTTGTGTGCAGTCATTTTACTCCCTTTTGGTGAATGGGATTGAAGGAATTATGAACAAGAATATTCCTTTTGCTCACACCAAGACACCAGCTATGGACATGATTCAGGCAATTGAAAGCTTCCCAGGTCACGAAACCATAGTCAGGGATTTAAGAATACTACTTGATATGAGAGATGCGTTGTAAATCTTGGTCTTGTCTACTGTCGTGACCTTTCAGTGATTGAATCTAATGTGCTCGGCAAGCTGAATGATGCTATCCACAAGGAGAAAGTTGCCTTGATGAATCAAGCAAGGGTTCTTAAAGAATAGGTTATCCAGGCTCGCAAAGAATATGAGTTTGTTATGGCTTCCTCGGTTAAATATGCTTCTTATCAAGGTATGAATATCGCACGAATGAGTGAACTCACTGCCAAGATCAAAGCCCTCCAGGATGCTTATGCTTTATAGGAGTCCGCCTTGGCCAAAATTACTAAAAATCAAAAGTTTTTTTATGGCTCAATCAAATAAAGATTTTTGTTGCTCAATTAAATAAATAATTTTGCAGCTCAATCAAATAAAGCTAGGAACAAGGTCGAGAAGCTAGACTTTGAACTCGTCACTCTGGAAGGGAAGCATGTTGAACTGACACCTTTTAGGGATGATGCTTCCAAACAGGCCGAAATCAAACGTCGGACCGGTTAACCGAAGGCAATCTGAGATTGACAGTTTAAAGATGGAGATTAGAGAGCTTCGTAAAATGCCCGAACATCTTTAAAGCGTTGTAACCTTTTTCTTTTCTTTCCTTCTATGGCTAATGGATAAAAGTATTATGTATTCTCACTGAATATTGAAAGTAAAGAACACTTTTCATGTTGCTGGTGATATTTGAATTTTGATTTTGTCTAGAGGTAATATGGACATAGGAAAATATCATGACTATGTGGATCTATTATCTGTAATATGCTTACTTCAAGCGTAGATAATAGATATAAAAATTAATCACTATCAAAGGTAATATGGACATGATAGATGTTATAGTAGGCCTATTATCTCTGGCATACCAAATTAGGTATAGATAATAGATATAGAAATTGATCGCTATCAGAGGTAATATGGACATGATAAATGTTATAGTGGGCCTATTATCCTTGTATCTCTAATTATGTATAGATAATATATATATAAATTGATCACTATCAGAGGTAATATGGATATGATAGATGACGAGTGGACATATTATCTTTGGCATACCCTGATTAGGTATAGATAATATATATTGAAATTGATCACTTTCAGAAGTAATATGGACATGGTAGATGTTGAGTGGATCTATTATCTTTGGCATACCCTAATTAGGTATAGATAATAAATATAGAAATTGATCATTATCAGAAGTAATATGGACATGTAGTTGTTAAGTGGATCTATTACTTCTGATGCACTCGACTGTATGCAAGTAATAGGATATGATCAGAAACTATATTAGAGGTAATATGGATTTGATAATTGTTTTTGGATAAATTTGCTCAGAGGTAATGTAGACATGACAAATTTATAATATTTTATAGAGAGATAGTCGATGATGTAGATTACTTCAGAGGTAATAGGGACATGAATATTCTCTTAGAGTAAATTTTCTTAGACGTAATATGGACATGACAAATTCATGAGTCTCTATTAAAGATAAGTATCATAGAATAATTCAGAGATAATATGGACATGACCATTCTTTTGACAAAATAGATTATTCTGATTCCGGTAGGGGAATTGAAATAAGATATCATTAAAGTGACTTGGCTTTAATGACGACTTCATAAATTTGGAGAGTTTGTTTAACAAATTTTTTATAAGAAAGTTTTGTAAGAATTGAAGGTGATTCTGCTAAGAATTTGTGAGGACCCATTATTTGTAACTTATCCAGAGTTGCTGGATAAAATAATCGTTCAAAGTAAAATAGGTATTTATATGTTCGATATTCATTACTCCAAACAGAAAATGTAAACACTGTATAAAACTCGCTGGGGTGTATAAGGTAATATCTACTGTGATTTTTACTAGTACTTTTTTAAGAATTTTCCATTAATAGGCATCATCAGCAAATCTTCATTAGGCTTTGCTATCATGTATGCTCCATTTGAATATACTGATTCAACAATAAAAATAACCTTCCCATTTAGCTACGAATTTCCCTTTGCTTTTATGAGTCATAACCATAGGCTTTCTTACTGAAAGAACTTGATCACCGACCTGAAAAACTTGCTCCTTTAGCTTCTTATTAAAAGCTTTGGAAATACGGGCTTGATATAACTCAATTCATTGTTGAGCCATTAGTCGTTTCTCGTCGAGTGCTTTGAATTACCATAATCGTAGATGATCATTGTCTTCAGTTATTAATTCATTGGATAAAGCGATTTGGAGAGACGAATTTAAATCTCTAGAGAAAGAACTGCTTCACTTTCGTAGACCAAAGAAAATGGTATTGTTGGATAGGAGTCCGTACAGTCGTACGGTACACCCAAAGACATTCATCAAGTTTCTCACTCCAATGACGTTTGTTGGATGAAACAAATTTCTTGAGTAACCTGAAAATAGTTTTGTTGAAGGCTTCAGCCAAACCATTGGCTGCAAGATTGTAAGTTGCGGAGGCCACATTCATGATCAGCTTTTTCTTATAAAACTGATGGAATTTATTGCTCAGAAATTGTAGGCAATTGTCATGAACAATCCTTCGGGGAAGTCCGAAATGAAAGATCACATGATGTTTAATAAAACTAATGATATTAGACATTTTTACTTCAACAAGTGGTATAACTTCCGTCTATCTTAAAAATTGTCGGTTGTCGCCAGAATAAATTGATATCCCTTAGAGGAAGGAGGATTAATAGGTCCAATGATATATATTCTCCAAGCTTCAAAAGGCCAGGATGCAGTCGTTGGATATAGAAATTCTGAACATTGATGTATGAAGTCTTCGTGAATCTGACAAGCTTTATATTTTCTTGCATAATCTATAGCATCAGCTACCATAGTAGGCCAATAATGACCCAAATGCCTTAATCGATCATGCAATTTCAGACCATATTGATGGGCACCACAAGTACCGTTATGATCTTCATAGAGGGCTTCTTTAGCTTCTTCTTCAAATATGTACCTCAGTCCATCATATGATCTTTGATACAACATTCTAGTAGTTGTATCATAAAAGAAACAAATATAACATTATTTGATTGAAATTGCCTCTTTTGGGTCATCAAGAAGAGTTCTATAAACAGAAATCTCCAATCTTTGAAATCGACACCCGCTATTACTGAATAGCTTTGGTGAACATCTAGATTATTCTTAGTATAGAACAATTCTTGACCAATCACTGTGATCGACTTCTGGGTATCGACTGGGTAGCAAGTAACGTTGGCAAACCTACTATTGCATCGAATTTTGTATTTTCTAACCGAGGTACATATTCAATGAAGAATTCGAGAATAGTTTGATAATACGGAATAAGAACTTCATTTTGAACCTCGTATTGTTCTTGAACTTGACTGACTATCAACTTGATGTCGCCATAAGCTTAATCTACTCCCAACTGTTTACCCAGCGGGAATCTAATAAGTAGAGCATTATATTCTCCAACATTATTGGAACAAGGTTCTATAAGAGAATAAGCACGATGGATAACCAGATTATCAGGAAATATCAATACTACCCCCCACTCCTGCTATAATATTGCCTTTAGGACCTATTTTTGAAGCTTCGTCGAAGAATAACCTCCAAACAGACTCTTTGGTTGTCATATTAGACTCCAATACCTAATTTGGAATTTCATCGTATAGCTTAAAACTTTCTGCTATCTAGTGCACAGCTAAGAAACAACTAAAGCTTGACCTTTCACTGCCTTTTAGGGTACATAGACCATATCGTAGAGAGATATAACGTTGCCCATGTAGTAAGACGACAGTTAACTGCACTCGGTTTGGTCACTATGACCCTTAGAGGATTAACCCTGGACATAACATGGATAGTTTGTTCCATTACATAGTGACGTGTCTTTTAGATTGCAAAAATTAAGACAAGGCATTCCATTTCAATATGGTTATATCTGTGCTCTGTACCGATCATCATGCAACTCAAATAATAGATAGCTTGTTCCTATCCTTCGTTATTCTTTTGAGCTAATAGTGCACCAAAAAAATGTTCCATTGCACGAACATATAGCAAGAATGGCTTACCTATAACTGGAGCCACTAATATTGGAGGATTAGTGAGATATCTTTTAATATCTTCGAATGCTTGCTGACATTTTTTATACTAAATAAAAGAGACTCCATTCTTGATTAACTGAGTGAAAGGTCGACATTATCCGGACATGTTTGAAATGAATCTTCGAATGTAGGCTAACCTGCCTTTTAAGTCGCAAAGTTCTTTAATATTCTTTGGGGTTCCATTTCTATGATAGTTTTAACTTAGTCAGGGTCAATATGTGTTCCCTTTAAAGTTATAACAAATCTAAGAAACTTGCTGCTGGAGACTTCTAAGAATAAATTTATAGGATTTATCTTGAGTTGGTGCATATGCATCAATTCGAACACCATTCTTAGATCTTGAAGGTGATCGCCCTTTGAACGACTTACAGTAATGTCATCTACGTAGTATTTTACTATTTTTTGTAAATGTTCATGAAAAATTGTTCTCATGGCTCGTTGATATGTAGCTAGATCCAACATTCTTTAAACCGAAGGGCATTACCGTATAGCAGTATACCCCCAACAGTGTTCGGAATGATGTGTGTTTCTCATCAGCTAAAAATATTTTAATTTGGTTGTAGCTAAAAAACCTATCCGTAAAGGACATACATTCAAAGCCACAGGTATTATAAATCATGACATCTGTGATTAGAAGAGGAAACTCATCCTTAGGACAAGCTTGATTAAGGTCACGATAATCGATGTATACCCTAATCTTACCATTCTTCTTCATGGTCGGGACAATATTAGCAACCCAGCTAGGATGTTGTTCTTCTTGAACGAAGCTACTGTCTATGAGTTTCTTTACATCAATCACGATATCCTCCATCATATCTGGATGGAATTGTTGTTGCTTCACAGGTTTGACATTAGAAATTATATTAAGAAGATGCATTGCTATTTGTGTATCAAGACTAGGCATATCTTCATAACTCCAAGCAAACACATCTATATACTCTTTAATAAGCTCAAAAAGAGAATGTTTATCTTCATCAGTTAAATTTTTGCTGATGAATATTGGTTTAGGCAATTCTGAATCACCTACATTACCTTGAACAACTTCATCTTCGATAGGAGGTTCCTGTTGCTCAAATTGCATTTCCTATTTGGCCTCAAGCTATTGAGCCCAAGGCTCGACTTCAAAAGGTTCTATAGAATCATCATCCTCTGTTTGATCACCAGATATCATATAAGCTGAGAAAATATCTATAAATATTGCTCCTACACTATGATCTAAATCACATACTGAAGAATTAGAAGAATAAGAACATGTATCACTATCTTCTTCGTCTGAGATTTCTGCTGTAGTTGGAGGAGTTACATATCCCAGCCCAGAACGAGTACGATAATAGTAGTCTTGCGATTTCCCTTCTGGAGTTGGGATACGCAACGGTAGACGGTGACCTTTACCAAAATTGAGGCCTTGTTGACTATTTAAGACATAACCCATTTTTTGAATGATATTCTTTGCTTGAGTAGTATAATGGTAAAGCTACATTCTACCGAAATTTGCTTCAGGATCGTCGACCAAAGCTTCTTTATGAACCTCAGCTCGGCCAAATATAATTAACATTTTACCAATTGATCTAAGTGGCACATCAAAATAAGAATCTTCATATGATAGACATGGAGCACTATTTTTAGAAGAAATAGACACAGACAGTAACAATTTTACATCCGTGATAAGTGAACACAAAGAGTTGACAGTTCTTAGACCAGTTATAGGAACACAAAGAGTCAACATTGTAAGAGACATTGGCATCAATCACATAACATGTGACTTCAGTCCGAAGATTTCCAATCTGACATTTGAGACAGACCTTTCTAAGAGGATGACTTCGTCCAGTATTGAAGCCAGTGATGGTAGTGAAAGTACATGACAACTTGTGCATTGGGTTTATAATACCTGAAGCAAACTTTGGAGGATCACACTAACGTATATGTCGGGATCAATTTGAATGCAATCCACTATACAAGTCCTGATATACCCTATATAGTGTAAGGGTCTCTCATGGCGACTATTCTTAAAAAATATATCTCCTTGAGTGAAGGTAATGTTGGAATTTTTCTCTGACATAGTGACAATGAGGACAAGTCATAGGATCATCATCAGGTTCCGCTATCTCAGACAAATACGAATCTGCTTGCTACAATGCTTCACTTAGTGCCTCTCGTGTATCTTTGGAGAGATGAAGCAATTTGAATATGGACAATCGAGCTGGAGTATTGGCAAGATGTGCCAATATATCAAAATAGGAAGGTTTGTCAAGTCCGAGTCGATAAGACTTCTTCAAGGACTTGTCGAACCTCACCTTTTTTTGTTTTTCATTTTATTCTGAGATCTACTTTGATGGTACTGACTCAGATGAAGCCAGAATAGACGATGGATTAGGTGTAGGAGCTACAGTAAAATGATTATCTTCTTGCTCTTGATTGGAGGCACGTAGATATGTCTTTTTGGACTACTCTCTTTGACTAGATCTTCATTGACCATATTGCATGCATTACCAAAATAAGTTATATTGGCGATGAATTTAGCGACGCCAGTTATATACGTCGATAATTTTTGTGTATTTAGCGACGTTATATAAAGAAGTCGCTGAACATCACTATCAGCGACCGTTTGCGACACACATTATGGTTTGGAAAGCTAATGTCGCGGCCTAGTCGCAGAACGTCGATGTTTTGTTTAACTCAGTGACGTTTTGCGACTACATATTAGGTATGTTGCCAGTTTTTTATTGAACAATGACGTTTAGTGACATCTAATACGGACGTCGCTAAAATGTTTCATATATGGTTTCAGTCGATCGATTTTTCATTTTCTTTCACCTAAAATTTTTAATCTCCCGCTCCCCAAATTTCTCTCCCCCTTTCCCTCTCCTTTCCGGCGACTCCCTCCCTCTGGCTACCCCCTCTCCACGGTGACACCCTCCCACCGACGACCCCCTCTCCCCGACGGCCCCCTCTTACTGTAGCTCCCCTTCCCGAAAATTTAGAAATATTTTTATTATTATTTATTTTATTTGAATGGTGATTTTTCGATTTTATAAATAATTATTTAGTTTATTATTACGGTAGATGATTTTAGTCATGGTTAGAAATTCGAGTACAAGGTGACTAGAAATTATGACACGGATAGTGCAGTGGCATGTCTTGACTAGTGTATTAGCCCTGGTAGGGAAGACCGAGCCAGAGTGATGTCCTAACTAAAAAAAACTAGGCCAAGTTGCGACTTAACCGTTACCGAAGATTTATTTATTTATTAATTATATTATACAGTTTTAGGGAACCGGTTGTACCGAATTAGTCCAGATAGGACCCAAAACAAGTCCAAGCACATGTAGTCATGCGGGACGTCCAATGACATTCGTGATGATGTATTTTGGTACAATGGTGTTGTATTCCGTTCGAATGATCTAATGAATATTTTCTAAGTATTCTTAATTAAATATTATAAATATCATTATTAGTTGATATTCAATAATATTTGTATAAAATAGGCCCTTGTACATTTTTGGGATTAGTAGGCTGTACAAAATGGTATATATACCATTATTCGTTTATTAAATTTTGTTATCATTATTATTATTATTTTATTGGAATTGTTATTTAATATTATTATTTATTGGTTATATTATTGTTGTCAGATAAATGTTATAATAAATATATTCATATTTACATGAATAGGCCCAATACTAGAAATAGATAATATTGAGGTTTTGTTTAGATTTATGGAGATTACTATATAAGTATATTTATATATATGAATATATAGATATATGGATGCCTATTAAATAATTGTAAATATATACTCTTATTATTAATTATAAAATAAATTATTTATATATATATATATATATAGAGTTATATAAGTATATACATATAAATGTGTATATACAAATATATTATATATGTGTGTATGTATATGTAAATGTATATATATAAGTGTATATGTGTAAAAAAATAAATATATATATATATATATATATATATATATATATATATATATATATATATATATGTGTGTGTGCGTGTGTGTGTGTGTGTGTGTGTGTGTGTGTGTGTATAGATATATATAGATTTATATATAAATAATAAATAAAAGAAAAACATTAAAGCAGCAGGCGGCCCAAGCCAAGCCGGCCCGAGCACTAATCCCCTCCCCGACCCTGTTTGGTGACAGCAGCACATATATATTCGGGAGAGAGGGGAGACTCGAGAATATCAAAACCTTAAACCCCAATCTTAGCCAACCCCAGCGCCGACCCCCAGCCACCTTGGGTGGCCACTCGCGACCGTGCACCGCCGTACATGTCGCCGGGAGCAGGCAGAGCCACGCGCGTGCATGCGTGCACAAAAACAGGACAACAGCCGCGAAGGTATACTTCGAACCCGTATTTCTCATCCTATAGTTAACCAATTTTCGATCTATAAATTGGTTTGGAAAGCCAACATAACCACCTAGGAACCCATCTAGCTAGTTTGTATGAATTTGATCCAGATTCGAAAAGAAACTGAGTCGGAATCGATGAAAAAACTGTTCGAAAATAGAGCTAATAACAGTCCATTCATCCACGTTTAAAGATCGATTTCGATCGATCTAGTACCCCATTAGAAATTCTACTTGAACACAGTTATATACAACATATAGGGCTCCACAATCTATTTTATAGAAGTCGATTTCACCGACTGTGCGCCGAGAAATCGGTTTCCCAATATTGAGAAAAACCTGTTTTGAAAACTAGAAAAACCCTCGATACGACGTATGTTCCGCCAATCCGCACAACGTGGTCACGAATCAAAAGTATCAAAAGGTGCGTATCGGCTTCGTGGACGTGTGGGCTTTGACGGAATTCAAATTGGTCGCGTGTGCGCGACGAATTTGATGTGTATCCGTCAAAATTCACCGTATCGGTCTCGGTACAAAATTTCCAATTACTTTGGGCACGTTCGTCAGATCGAGACGAAACTTGTGCCAACATGACCGTATCATTTTTTTGGTCCTATATACCAAGTTGGTCTAATTCTGAGACAGTTGATCGGATCGTCGTTTTACGGGCCCATGGTCCGATTCACCGGGCAATTTTGTGCACGGCCTACCGGAATCCAACTTTTGACATACGGTTGGGTTCGTATCATCAAAACGAATATGTAAAAATATAGTTTGATGACTTTAGATACCATTGAGTTTGGCACGCTTTTCGGTACAAAGCGGGTCCAACGGCGGACACCATTTTGATCCAAAATTACCGTTTTGTCCCTGTGTCCAGAATTGGACTTAAGGACAGGCAATCCTTGCTAATTTGACTATTCTGAGAATATTAGTAATATTTATTTCAATATCTGGAGACTATTGTACGAGTTTGACTATTATGGCTCACTGGGTAGTATACTATTGTCGGTTTCACCAACAAAGGACCTCAGACAAGTGCACTTTCTGATTGCTTTCGATTCATAGTAGTCTTTTTATTTCATGTTTATACATATTTCTTGCTGTTTGTTGACACATTCTTCATACGAAGATTAGTATCATAGATTTATTATATATTCTTGACTGTCAACTTCATGATTACCATGCTTGCGACCTGATTCCATGAGTACTAGCTGGGCGGGAAAATATCTTAGTAGACATGTGAGCTACCCCTTACCCATCCCAATATGTCTAATCTTGATTGATAGCAGCTGCACACGACATGTACAGGGTGCCGTATTTACATCTTAGCCATTCACATATCGAAAAGGATATTTCAAACCACATAGAGAGTTGTCTTTTATTTATTTCCTTGTTTTCTTCACCGCTTGTCATGTCATCAGTTACTTTCTAGTTTTCATCTCTCATATGTTATCTTTATGTCTTGTAAATTCTAGTGTATCTTCGCATTGCCGTCGGTTTGTGTGCTTGTTCCATTCCTGACTGAAAATCAATATTTTTCAGGTTAGCTGTGGCTTCACTTAGCTTTGGAAGATACGGGTGTGCTTACAGACAGAAACCTAGAAATAGATAGCAGTTGTATTATTTTTATTAATTATAAGAACTTTGTATTTTCTTTAAATATGAATTTCGTAACTGTTGTAATAAATTTAGAAATATGAATGAGTAGCAAATGTTATTCTTTTGTGATTTTAAGCATCTTGGCCGTGACAGCGTTCTACCGGCGACTCTGCGACGTAGGCTGGCTTGGACACATCTCGTATCCAGAAAAGCGGGTGCGAGTCGTGACAAGTTTTTGTGGTGGCCTATGCAGGTCAGTTTTCATAAAATATGCAAACTCATGGTGGTACCATATTATTCGTAGTACTGCGAGCCGACGACTAGGAAAGACTCATTAACAACTTAGGGTTAAATTGATTTAAGAGAATGAGTAGGACTAGGAGTCCCTTGTTCAAATTGACCCTTGGGTAGTTAAGGTTGTCAGATAGGCCATGCAATTTAGATACAAAATTATTAAATTTAGATAGCTTGCCACATCTCTATAGATATACTATTACTTTTGATATGACGATATGATCCAATGTGGATATACTATTCGCTTGGTATGTTAGGCTTGCCTAGAATTAAGGCTTTAATCTTGATAAACTGATCAATTTTTCTATTGCTCTATTTAGATATAAATCTTATATCATAAGTTAGAATTACCTATTTCCATTTTGCTGTAAGGAATTGGTTTATAATTCCTGATTCTGTTATTCATATACGAATCTCGAGTTATATTTGATTCAAAGTTTTCCCTCTGCTATTTGAAATACGTATGAAATAAAGATTAGGATGTTCTTACTTCGCTTGTCTTCAGAAATTTTCTCCCCGGCCAGTCTTTTACTTTAAGGATTGAGACCTATAAACAGATGTTTACGCTTTCTATTATAGTCAAGTAGTTTGAATCTCTAGCAGCTCCTTGAAGTTCTTAAGAATATAGTTGGAGTAATTTTAACGACAGCGATGGCTAGACAGCAGCGCTCTGGCGAGGCACGACCCATATAGTTGAAATTATTTCAGAGGATCGTAGGTTATGAAACATTACTAAAACTATATCTTCGTTGACCTCCTTAGACCTTGTGTCTATCTAAGATAGAGTATCTGATAGCATATCACATCTGAATCACGGAACCAAGGTTTACCACAGCCAGAGTGTACGGGCGAGACATAATTCTCGATAAAATAACTTCAAGCATGATTACCAGTTTAGGATACTATAGAGGATAGGAAAATGCCATGTGTGTCCCATAAGATCTAAAGCCAATACTAGTGGAAGTTCTGTAAGTTGGGTAGCATTTCTCCCAGCCTAGCATCCTATAGTCCTTGTGATCTATTGACGAGATAATTGACTAACACTAATATGTTTACCTAGAATATAGAATTTAGAGGTCCATAACCCATTAGTCGACTAAGGCCTTCAGGATAAGAAGATAGTAGGTTGACTGTATAAGAAAGAACATCAGGTAAGGTTTTGATTCTCTCAAAACTCGAACTACATGTGTCTCCTTTCAAAAATCTCACATATTTGTATTTTTGGCTATCTTGACCAATGTTGCTATTACAGCCTAGTTTTGTAAGCTTACTCTTTTATCGAGCTTGATTCAAGACATATGTTTATTTGGGACGCCTACTAACATATCGTCTAATCAGAATCAGGGTATTAGGTCTGATCAACCATGATGTATTTGGTTCGCTCTTCATTAAATTGCCCTACGTGAATTGAGATGTAGGTGCCTCTAGGATCTCATTCGCGACTGCATTGACAATTTCTCTTGAATTATACATTCGTCTTTGAATCACGTATAGTATTCAGTGACATCTTTCTCGAACTCTTTATTGTTTTTGTCTTTCACTGATTTGGAAAGACGAAAGCTCGTAATTGGTTGATAGATACAGAGTATCCCCATGGCTATCATAGTTGTATACACAAGTGTAGCTACCATCGGCTAGCCATGTGACTACAACCTTGCCTTGAGTTACTCGTTCTCCTCTCGACCCTCAAACTACTATTAGGACCTTCTAGCCATCTGAATTTGAGAATGATCAGGATTTTACCTTTATTCAAATGGCAACCTAGGAGACTATCTATTCTCAAGAAACCAATTGTTGCGAGTCTATAATTATTTGCTTGAAGCTTGCTTTAACTAGCAATCCTTAAGCCGTAACCCAATACTTCTTCGACCAAAGCCCACAGTTTATGTAACGTCCCAGTCCCAAAATAATTGGGATTAGATACGTATGATGCCAGCTGTATACATACGAGTAATGAAAGGCTCGTATGTGTATGTAAGCTGTAAAATGTAGAAAGCCATGCTGAAACTAAATCTTATCCACAAATATAAAGTTTTAATGATATAATCAAATAGTCATTTATACAAACGTTGGGCAGAGACATATCCATTACCAACAAGCTTAATTAAGAAAGAATATACAAATAAATAACTTGGTCGAGCGAAGCAAATGACGAGTCCAAGAGCAATCATCACGGGAGAAGGAATACATTGCCTTAGCTAGAGCACCTGCAAGAAATTATGAAACACACACCTGGAGAGATCACCAGGTCCTCAGAGGGACATAACAATACACATAATATCATGCCATAAACTGAATAGTAAGAGCTCAACAGAAAAATATATATGAGTAAAGGTTCATAACCATTCTATGTGGAATAATGCACTTTAGAGGACAATGTTCTACGCAGGAGCTTAGGTGTTCAGCATAGATAGAGAGAGAGAGTGGCAGAAGGTAGCCCTCATAAGAAATACTGTCGGCCCAAATCTATGTGTGTACTAAACATGTAGCCCCTACGCTAATAACTGTCTCCTCCCTCCCTATGGTACTATACATGCGTCGTCTCCACGACCCTGTTTAATCCTTAATAACTGCCAAGTATTCTACACAAATCTACTAGCAGTTACATCCTAACGCATGGCCAGTACGTATCAATGTACGGTCGATACGCAAGTCCGAAGCTATATACGACTCATAACTCACACACAATCAGTGGCACATCGTGACAGTTTATGAGATGCTTTAAACAAATGTTACTCCCTTAACTCTAAGCCAATTGCAAAAAATATAGTAATTTGCATCTACATATAGTTTTAAAAAATAACTTGGTAAGAAATAAAATATGCATGATGTTGAGCAAGAAAGTAAACAGTAAAGGCAAGGTGTCTTGCCGGGTGTATCGCCTGATGTTGTGCGGTGTTCTGACATGTCCCAATAGTCCACTAGCTATGGTTGTTGTACACTGGTCTGAATTCACAAGAAACAGGAACATGGGATCCGTCAGGATCTATTTTTAGAAAATATGTATAATACTTGAAAATATAGTCTATTACTTGAAAATATTTAAATAAAGATATACATGAAAATAAAATAAAAATTCGTTTTCAACTAAAACTCTAAGTTGTCAAAATCTTGGTGAAAACCAAATATATATATATATATATATATATATATATATATATATATATATATATATAATTTTAGGAAAAATTTACTTAGAAGAATAAACCATCGCTTTTGGCTAAAATTTAAGTTTGTCAAAATAAAATTTTATAGATAAAAGACTTTTTAATAATTAGATGATAAAAATTTACTAGTAATTATTTTATAATCAGGAAGCTAGATTTAAGGATCAAAATATCTTTAAAGAACTATTTGAAAGGCAAAAAATTAATTTAGGGTTCAAAAACTAACTTCTGGCTTATAGGCCAAGACCCTAGTATTAATAATCATTTTTAACTAAGATGTATTTATTAAATCAGTAATAATACCATCTTATTAAGATTAGATTAGTTTTTCTGGTAAAAAAATAATACTTGGCTGAGAATAATAAAATAAATATAAGTACACACACATCTTTTGTAGCTAGCTGCTGTGCCTTATTCTTTATGTCAACTCATTCATTTTTAAGAAGTATGAAAGAGAAAGAGAAGGAGATTAAGGAAGCAGAGAGGGAAAGGGGAAGAAGGAGATCGGAAGAATAGGGGATCACCTGGTGGAAGGTGGCGTCGAAGATCGGCGCAGGCGAGGTTCCGCGTAGGAGACGGCCGGGCTCGAGACAGTGGCGCTGCAGTTATGCGTTGAAGCGACCGCTCACCGGGAGGGTCGGCTGGGGCGCTCGCGGCCATCCACGAGCGGAGCTCCTACGAATCGGGCACCGGTCATTGAAGGGGAGCGGTGGCGCGGTCTGGAGGGGACAGTACAGTGCAGTGGCGCGCGAGTGCGGCCACTCGTCGGGACGCGACGGACGACGGAGGTTAGGGTTCTAAATTTTGTTTTATTTGTTGTAGGGATTTTGGGTTGATGAGTGGTGTGTGGGGATAATGATGACGATGATGGAGGGTTTTCGGTGAGGTGCGGTGGTGTCGGTGGTTGGTGGTGCTAGGCCGACGGTGTGTTGGCCGTAGGGGGATGCCGGTGATGAGGTTGAAGGTGGATCGGCTGTCATGGCAGTGGTGGTTGTATTAATGGCGGTAGTGGTGGCGGTGTCCGGGTTTGGCAGAGGTGAGGTGGTCGGTTTTGTGGAGGTTGGTGTCGGTAGCAATGGCATTGTGGGTTTGGTCGTAGATGATGGTGGTGGTGGAAGTTGCTGCCTCGGCCGGGGTGGTCGAAGGTTGCGGCTGAAGGAACGGTTTAGGGATAGAATTCGATTGTGTCGGGGGGTGTCCGACACGAGAAATACAATGTATATGTACTAATGGGATAAGAACGTGGAACATGGACACAATGCACCACATGTTTGGGTAGAAAATTTGGTGTTGTGGAGTTCATGGAAAAAGAGGGCAAGTACCTCTCCTTTTATAGGAGGTGGGAATCCTATTATGATAAAGACTAGGATAGTTTAAACACACAAGAGATAATTTCATAATTAAATTCAAATTAATTTAAACTCGGTTTAAACCATCTTGAATTTAAAGCTATTCAAAATAAGTCAATAAAATCTTTTCACATATAGTTTATCCTAATTAATTAAATTTAAACCAAAACACTAATTTAAAATACTTTTTCGAATGATAAAATATTAATATTAAATAAATTTTGAAAATAGAATTATATATATAAATTTATATGTCTCGTATAAAATGAAAATTTGCGTAAAACCTCGGTTTCAAATTACTATTTATATAAACTTCCATGATGTAAAATAAAGTTTTGGAAATTCCAACATGACGCATTTTTACAACTTTATGCAATTGAAAATATTTACTATTTTATTATTTAAAAAAACATACGTCTAAAATAAAATATTTTTACAAAATATGTATCTCGCACATATTCGCACTCGACGAGCCATACGAAAAGACGAGCTCATACGCGACGTTCAATACGACAAATTCGTACGCGACGCACAATATGACTATGCGACGTACAAATACAAAGTAAAAATTAATACCAAATTAAAAAAATTCATAGTAGAAATTTAGTACATTTACATTCTACCCAACTTAAAAAAATTTCGTTCTCGAAATTTAGGAATAGATAGGGTAGGCAGGGTGGAGGAGATAGAGTAAAAAATCCAATCAATTTTTTTTTTGGCGAGATGACAAAGCATACCATGGAATAAATTTTGGAATAATCGAAATAATTTAAATAACGAGGAAGAATTTAATTCATGGGTATAGTTAGAAGATATCTCATGACAACCTATCAATAACGGTTTTTGATACATACTATCATTCACCAAAATAATAAAAATGTGTAACTCCCAATTAGGCAAAAGTTTTCTCCGTACAACTTGCAATCAATAACTCAAAACTTTAACTTTCATTTGATATCGTCATAATAATAAATCCCCTTTTATATTCAACTTTTCATATATTTTATTAATCCTCTCAAGGTTTATAACCATCATTCCTTGAAATCTTTTTACCTCCAACAATCGCTCCACAAAAGTTTTGAATTTCCACTATTTTTATATATCTAATCAAATATCGCAACGATAGAAATTCGATAAGTCAATACTTTTTGATTCGGTAAAAAAAAATTTCTTCCAACATATCTATATACCTTTTTTTTGTCTTTCATAATCTCTTCGAAGGTTAGGATTCAATAAATATTCAGTCAATTTTGTCATAGATAAAATCATGAATTTATATCTCAAATCGTAAGTTTTTGAATAAGCTCAAACTTCCAATTTAATAATCTCTTCTGCTCTTATTTCTACATATTTTCCTTCAAGCTAGTTTCCTCTTCCCAAATTCCTTTCAAAAAAAAATTTCTTCAGTCAATTTAGTCTAGAGTAAAATCAATGTCACATTTACATTTACAATCATCACATAGTTAAATTATGAATCATTAAAAGTTTTAGATATTATACCCTTCTTAAATTCTTCAAACACTCTATTTATCATCTCATAAAATAAAGAACCAATTTGTCGAACAAGAATCTACTCTCCTTTGATCATAGAATATACTCCGCCTTATAGATTTTATCGCAAGATTTCACTTATGCATATTCAATCATCTTATTCAACTTTACCACTACTCTCTCTTCTAGGATTTTCTGCTCTAACCTCTTTCCAACCAAAGGATGTCATGACCAATTTCATCTTCGAACAAAGAATTCATAAAAATGAACACGATTGCATAAACCATGGAGGAATCAAGGTAAAATATGAGTGAAGCAATTTAATCTGAAATGAGGAAAGTAACAGTTGCTAATATTGCATGGAGAGTAGAAGGGTATTATGCGTAAGTAAATCAAGATAAAGCATAAAAATAAAATAACAAGGTTAAGCAATCAAGTTAACACACAAAGTTTGATGCATAAGAAGGAATTTAGCAGGTCCCAATCATATATCGGTTTGAAGGAATTGAGTCGAGGTCCATGGTCGATAAATATATCGGTATCATGGTAAATGTTATAGTTTAGTCTCTTATGACCCAAAGTCATATCATGAAAATAGAATATAAGGAGAAGTGTTTTAGTGGCACGTGATACACCTACAGAAGGTGGGCTTGCCTAGGTCTTACATTTGGAATTTGTTAGATGGAAAAGCCTAGTGTTGTGCTCCAAATATCCAAGTCACGATAAAGGACACAAACGAATTTAAAATAGAAAGTGAGAGTTAATGAGATAATGATTAACGCACAAAATAAATGACCAAGCTAAAGCATGAAATAATGATAATTTAGATTCTAGTAAATCAAGGTAAATAAATTAGGTATACAGTTTCTAGAGATATGATAGCCACTGGATGGGGTATGATCAAGGAACAGTCCAATTATTTCTCAAGTTTCAAATGGTTAGAAAGTCACGATAAAATCTAGAATTGAGGGAACGTTGAGTGCGTCAAGAAAGAAATATAACCATATGATTTGGTAGATGACCAACTACACTTGAGTATATACAGCTATCATGGTCATGAGTGATATGGCAATTAATGTGGACTACTTTATCTATCTTGGTTGCCTATCCATATTTGAATCTATAAATTTTGACTTATTCAAAACTTTGCAATATAATTCTCCAAATAATCTAATAAAATATCTTTCTAAGCTGCCAATCATACTCATAACTTAAAATTTAATTTTTTTAATCAACCTCAAGATAATCTTTATCATAACATAAAAAAAATTCTCCAAAAATGTATCATAAACTAACCTTTCCATCTTATCTAGTCACATCAAAATCATAACTTAAGATTTTCAAAATTTTAAATAAATCTTGAATAAACCTTTATTGTGTCACAAATCCAATCTATATATTTTTCTTCTTCTATCATTAATCCAAATCTTAACTCAAAATTTAAATAGGTTTTTAACAATCATAATTCATACAAGAGTTTAAAATAGATCCTCAATTTGATTTTATATCCTTCAAAATATTTTTAACCAAAATTCTTAATATCCTTACTTCAAAATTTACGAACTTATTAATTGGGAACCATACAACCCAATTTAAAACCAAGCTTTATCAGCCGCCCCCATAAATCTTACAGCAACATTTAAATTTAAAAATTCTTTTCAACTAACTTTATATCTCTTTAAGGATGTATAGCTATAAACAAATGAGTCATAAATATTTCTCAAAAGACCTTCAAAATCAAAACTCAAAAATCAAATCAACTTCCTTTCTTAATTGTATATAGATCCCACTATCCTTTTGTAGATACAAATAAAGTTCTAAAATCCTTCGAAGTTATTAAGGTTGCTACTACCCAACTTGGAATTAACTAATCCTTAAGTTCATAATTGTAGAAAAATATGGTTCCTCTTATCCTTATATCTTTATAACTTGAATAGGATCTCAATGCATACTAGTTGCCAATGTAATCCTACTAGCCATGGGGTTGACCTATGAGCATATAATAGTGTAGTCATCCTCCTATCAAGTATGGAAATAATGATTACGGTAGGAAGAGCTCAAACAAGATATAGATCAGTGGAGTTGAACAAGTGTCACCCCCAGTTTTCAAGAAGAGGGGTATTTTGGTCATTTTTCATTTTAGAATATTTTTGGATTTATTTTATTATTTATGATATTGTTTTAGGGTTATTTGAGTCGGGTTCGAATTTCAACTCAATCTGACTTGTATCGGAGACCCAGGGTAGCTCTTACTCTAGTGGGACCCATTTATTAGTTAGACATGGCCCATATGACAATATTTAAGTTAGTATAGTTAGATTAAATATTCATGACTAGGTTGGGTTGATTAGAGACTCAAACTAGTCTATTTTAGCCCCAAACCAAAACCTAATTTAAGTTGAACCAATAGGAGTCATTAGATGGCATTTTGGACTTTACCAAAATGGGGAAACCAAGCCATATGGCCGGCCACAAAAGGGAGGGGATGAGTTATCTTCCTTTTGTTATAAGCCACAAATTTCTCTCTCTTGTGTTCTTTCACAAATTTGAGAAGAACCTCCATTGATTTCATCTCCAATCAATCCATTCATCCTTTTCATTCAATTCAGCCCACTAATCCCTTCCATTTTAGTCTCATATTCAGTCCCTTGTTGGTATCAGTAAACACATGTTCAGACCCTTTATTTCAGTCCTTAACATCTCATTTCAGTCCCACATATTCAACCTCTTACCCATTCACTCCAATCCATTTTATCTATGTATATCAGTCCATCTCTACATCCATTCACATAAATATTTTATTCTAATTCAGTCCTACAGTTCCATTTCCTACCATATCAGTCCATTTATTCCATCATCCATTTCATTCAACCCATTCACAATACATTCATTCACAGTATTCACATCAGTCTATCACATACAATCACTCCAACTCACAACAATACAGTCTATATATTTCAGTAAAACTCACAACCAATTCACATCTACATTCATTTCATAACAGCCCATTCACCATTCATTCATCCACCACTTAGCAGTCCATCTCCATTCCTCCCTCCTTTAGCCCATGTTGACCTCCATTTAACCCACTATATACCCTTGTGATAGATTGATATTTGAATCCATATTGGAGAGTAAGTTAGTATGTTAGAAAGTTAGGATAGTAAGTTATCATGCTAGTAAGGTAAATAGGATTTACCCTATTTCTAAGATAAGGTATTAGATACTTCAAGATATGAAGTTAGATTATCAAGATATCATGGCATGGTATCGAGATACGAGGGCATGGTAATAGGATACCATGTTGAGGTAGAAAAGTGCCTAAAAATTAATGTAGAGACTTGGTAGCGAGTTTACGTTGTAAGGTAATAGGATAAGTTAAGGTAATTACCTAGAAGCTAAGGTATGAGTTTAATAGTTTAAGATATAGTTAGAAATTATTTCCCTTGGTTGGTAATGGTCAGGATTAGTGCTCTTTGACTTGTTTTGACCTCGATTGACCGTTTTGACCAAAAGTTAACAAAAGTCAACCGAAAGTCAAACTTAGCCTAAAAGTGACTAGAACTTGACCGGACTCAACCAGAGTTGACCAGTTTACTGAAAGTCAACTGTTAGTCAATATTAGACTAGTTTGACCTAGAGTTGACCTAGGGTTGACCAGAGTTGACCAGTTGACCAAAAGTGAACTGTAAGTCAACCCTTGACCCATATTGACATAGTTTGACTTGGATTGACTTTTTGCGACCTTGTTTGTTCTAGTGTGTCTCTGTGTGACCTAGTTTGACTCAGTACGAGCTAATATGACCTAGTTTAGCCTGATGTGATCTAGTTTTACCTAGTTTTGACTTAGACTTTGCATATCATAACTTGATTAGCATTTTCTTTCATTACAAAACCCTGTTTTGACTCATGGTATCTCATCTTTAGGTCTATGATTACTCTGAGCATCTGTTCACCTTATCAGCTCAGGACCACAGACGAGTACATTCACTGATTGTTTTCATTGTCTTGATATCTGCTATATCCGATTCAGTTGTAGTGTCTTACTTGATTCCTGACACGATAATTTCACGGACTAGTATAAGTCGAATCCTGTCATGAGATGCTGTTCCTGGATTACTAGGTATATTGGTACATTGCTCGACTTGTTACCTGTACTTGTATAGACATTGACTTGGGAGTGGGTTGGCCCCCTGCTTTTGAGTCTCGTTTATGACGTGTCATGTCCGGATCCATTATACTATTCGAGGATGGGGAGTTATTAGTTGTTGTGTGATCAAATCCCTACTTGTTTATCATACTTGTACCTGTTACTTGTTCATAGCTATACCCTCGCCTCACAACGGGTAAAGCGTGACCCTACTTGTTCATAGCTTTCCATAGTGGCCGGCCTGATCATGCTCCTTTGTACACCTGTTCTTAGCCGGTCAGATGGAACAGCCTGATTTGGACCTAAGCCGATCACGTAACGCACTAATAATTTATGGCACATTTTATATATTTACTTTATTACATCATATATCCTACTCAGTTCTACATTCAGTACTTTTCTCACCATGTTATGTTATTCAGTACTCACATCCTGTTATATATTTCCTGTTGATTTTGTCTGGTATTTTATTATGATTGTCTCTTATAGAATTTGTCAATTCATATGGAACTGCTATTAGTGTTTTGTACTTGCTCATTCTCCTGACAGGATACCATTGATATATTACTGATGATTTTGAGGCAGACTGTTCGACCTACTATAGGGTCGGGACAGATGGGGACTTAGGCCAGGACTGTGACCTGGTAGTTGAGCTACTAGACTTTGTACACCTGGACTAGTACAGCTTAGTTAGGTTTGCTTGAACTGCGATCCAGCTAGTATTTTCAGACTGTAGTATTTTATATTATATTTTGTGACTCTGTGATGTGTTTATATCTCTGAGCTTGTGTTTGATCTTGAACTCTTTTCCAATTTTCCCTTCTATCATATTTCCATTTCGTGCTATCTATCCTAGTTTATCTTGTGATTGAGTTATGCCATATTATACCTCCGTGCGAAGATGACAGGTACCCTTATAATTGTCTAGTTGTAGTATTTATAGACGACCTATATAGCATTCTACCATCGATTCTGCGGTGTAGGCTGGACGTAACCACATTCTCGTGCCCTTCCTCAGGATGCGGGTCGTGACTACAAGTGATTCAAAAAATTTAGTCAAGGAAGAGGGTCAAGTAGATAGATGAGATCCTAGACTCTAATCCTACATTGCAGGCCCGTTTGGTACAGTCATGTAACCGAAATGACAAACTTGACCTGCATGGGCCACCACAAAAACATGTAACACCCGTCCCAAAATACTTGGGATTAGATACGTATAGAAAGCCATGCTCAAACTAAATCTTATCCACAAATATGAAGTTTTAATGATATAATCAAATAGTCATTTATACAAACGTTGGGTGGAGACATATCCACTACCAACAAGTTTAATTAAGAAAGAATATATAAATAAATGACTTGATCGAGCGAAGCAAATAACGAGTCCAAGAGCAATCATCACGGAAGAAGGAATACATGGCCTTCGTTAGAGCAATGCAAGAAATTATGAAACACACACCTGGAGAGATCACCAGATCCTCAGAGGGACGTAACAAGACACATAATATCATGCCATAAACTGAATAGTAAGAGCTCAACAGAAAAAATGTATATGAGTAAAGGTTCCTAACCATTCTATGTGGAATAATGCACTTTAAAAGACAACGTTCTACGCAGGAGCTTAGGTGTTCAACATAGATGGAGAGAGAAAGTGGCAGAAGGTAGCGTTCATAAGAGACACTATCGACCATAGGCAGAAAGTAGCACTCATTCGAGTCACTATCGGCCCCGGGGCAGTAAGTAGCGCTCATACGAGACACTATCAGCCCAAATCTAAGTGTATACTAAACATATAGCCCCTACGCTAATAACTGTCTCCTCCCTCCCTATGGTACTATACATGCGTCGTCTCTATGACCCTGTTTAGTCCTTAATAACTGCCAAGTCTTCTACACAAATCTATTAGTAGTTATATCCTAACGCACGGCCTGTACGTACCGATGTATGGTCGATACGCAAGTCCGAAGCTATATCCGACTCACAACTCACACACAACCCGTGGCACATCGTGACAGTTTATGAGAAGCTCTAAACATATGTTAGTCCCTTAACTCTAAGCCAATTGCATAAAATATAGTAATTTGCATCTACATATAGTTTTGAAAAACAACTTGGTAAGAAATAAAATATGCATGATGTTGAGCAAGAAAGTAAACAGTAAAGGCAAGGTGTCTTGCCTGGTGTGTCACCTGATGTTGTGCGGTGTTCTGACAAGTCCCAATAGTCCACTAGCCATGGTTGTTGTACACTGGTTCGAATTTGCAAGAAACAGGAACATGGGATCCGTCAGGATAAATGGTGATAACCGATGAGAAATTTGGGGGTAACGATAATTCTACTATTTTTAGAAAATATGAATAATACTTGAAAATATAGTCTATTACTTGAAAATATTTAAATAAAGCTATACTTGAAAATAAAATAAAAATTTGTTTTAAACTAAAACTCTAACTTGTCAAAATCTAGGTGAAAAACATATATATATATATATATATATATATATATATATATATATATATATATATATAATTTTAGGAAAAATGTACTTAGAAGAATCATCCATCGCTTTTGGCTAAAATTTAAGTTTGTCAACATAAAATTTTATAGATAAAAGACTTTTTAATAATTAGATGATAAAAATTTACTATTAATTATTTTATAATCAGGAAGCTAGATTTAAGGATCAAAATATCTTTGATGAACTATTTGAAAGACTAAAAATTAATTTAGGGTTTAAAAACTAACTTCTGGCTTATAGGCCAAGACCCTAGTATTAATAATCATTTTTAACTAAGATGTATTTATTAAATCAGTAATAATACCATCTTATTAAGAGTAGATTAGTTCTTCTGGTAAAAAATATAAACTTGGCTGAGAATAATAAAATAAATACAAGTACACAGACAGCTTTTGTAGATAGCTGCTGTGCCTTATTCTTTATGTCAACTCATTCATTTTTAAGAATTATGAAAGAGAAAGAGAAGGAGATTAGGGAATCAGAGAGGGAAAGGGAAAGAAGGAGATCGAAAGAAGAGGGGATCACCTGGTGGAAGGCGGCACCGAAGATCGGCGCGCAGGCGAGGTTCCACGTAGGAGGCGGCCGGGCTCGAGATGGTGGCGCTGCAGCTGTGCGTGGAAGTGGCCGCTCGCCGGAAGGGTCGGCTGGGGTGATCGCGGCCATCCACGAGCGGAGCTCCTCCGGATCTGGCACCGATCATTGAAGGAGATCGGTGGCACGGTCTGGCGGGGACAGTACAGTGCAGTGGCGCACGAGTGCAGCCACTGGCCGGGATGCGGCGGACGATGGAGGTTAGGGTTTTAAATTTTATTTTGTTTGGTGTGGGGATTTTGGGTTGATGAGTGGTGTGTGGGGATGATGATGACGATGGTGGGGGTTTTTTGGTGAGGTGCGGAGGTGTCGGTGGTTGGTGGTACTAGGTCGGCGGTGTGTTGGCCGTGGCGGGGATGCCGGTGAGGTTGAAGGTGGATCGGCTGTCATGGCGGTGGTGGTTGTGTTAATGGCGGTGGTGGTGGCGGTGTCCGGGTTTGGCAGGGGGCGATGTGGTCGGTTTTGTGGAGGTTGGTGTCGGCAGCAATGGCATTGTGGGTTTGGTCGTGGATGATGGTGGTGGTGGAAGTTGTGCCTCGGCCTGGGTGGTCGAAGGTTACGGCTGAAGGAACGGTTTAGGGATAGAATTCGATTGTGTCGGGGTATGTCCGGCACGAGAAATACAATGTATATGTACTAATGGAATAAGAACGTGGAACACGGACACGATGTACCACATGTTTGGGTGAAAATTTTGGTTTTGTGGAGTTCGTGGAAAAAGAGGGCAAGTACCTTTCCTTTTATAGGAGGTGGGAATCCCATTAGGATAAAGACTTGGATAGTTTAAACGCCCAAGAGATAATTTCATAATTAAATTCAAATTAATTTAAACTCGTTTTAAACCATCTTGAATTTAAAGCTATTCAAAATAAGTCAATAAAATATTTTCAAATATAATTTATCCTAATTAATTAAATTTAAACCAAAACACTAATTTAAAATACTTTTTTGAATAATAAAATATTAATATTAAATAAATTTTGAAAATAGAATTATATATATAAAATTATATGTCTCGTATAAAATGAACATTTGCATAAAACCTCGGTTTCAAATTACTATTTATATAAACATTCATGATGTAAAATAAAGTTTTAGAAATTCCAATATGATGCATTTTTACAACTTTATGCAATTAAAAATATTTATAATTTTATTATTTAAAAAAATTGCTTCTAAAATAAAATATTTTTACAAAAATATGTACCTCGCACATATTCGCACTCGACGAACCATACGAAAATACGAGCTCATACGCGACGTTCAATACGACAAATTCGTACGCGACGTACAATATGACTATGCGACGTACAAATACAAAGTAAAAATTAATACCAAATTTATTTTTAAAAAACAATTATAGTAGAAATTTAGGGGTTTACAGTTTAGACATGAGAGAAATAGACAAAGGTAAGGACAATCATTTACTCTAACTATGGTAGACACCCATCCCGGGGTTGGTTTCCAACAAATATTTCCTTAGTTATGTAAATTTTATTATTAAGACCAAACTAGTATTGGAGCACCACAATCACTAGCTTAGCCCATACTATAGCTTAAATACCATATCATATTATGATCTACCAGTTATCAACAATAATACATGATCACTAAAACCCATACCACTAGAACCCTTGTGACAATAGTCTGGCAGGCTTGACACAAATAGAAATTCACGACTCGGTTGTTAGAAGTCTTTTCATATGATGTACCTTAGAGTTGGATATCCTGTCGATAACTCTTGTATACTATGAACGAGTAGATCATTCTATTTTTTTTCAACCATGTGTCATTATACTCACTCGTTTTCCATTTATTGAGGAACGATCCTTCACTTGACCTATATCAACCGTATCCCGTACGCCGTGCCTTATTTTTTATTAACCAGAGTCGAGGTTCAATATCCGGACTTTAGAATTCTATTAACCTCATTATTCCTAAAACCATATCATAGCTTCTAAGGTGGGTAGACTGTGAGCCTTCTAAAATTTTGGGATATACGAGGATTACCAATTGATTAGAATAATTTTCCATTAGAATGATAGTTAGTGCCCCATGGACTCCCACTTTCCATTTAGATCATTCTGTGTCCCCGGTCGCATCATTAATATTCGGAGCACGAGACCAGCTACTATCTTCCAACAAAATTTATATACAAGATCTAGACAAGTCCACCTTCATCTAGATACATTCTGTCCAACTCAAACCCGTTCCCTGATACTCTATTTCTGTGGTACGATTTTCAAGTCAAAAGGACTAGCTATAACCCTTACCACACTACCGGTATACTTCCCGACTTCCATTAGAGCCTCAACTTCGACTCAATTCTTTCGACCCAATATATGGTTGTGACCTACTCGAAGCCCACTACGCACATGCCACTAGTGTGCTACCCAATTGAGGTCTCACGTACTACTTAAACATAAAAGTCACTAAAGGCGCATTTTGGGATTTAGGAACCTAGCTAACCAACTTGACTGACAACTAGCTCAACCACTTGGGTTGAAATCTATTCTAGGTTACCCTAATCTAGTAGGATCTTGTCCAGTCAATATAGATTGAAATCCAAGTTTCATCCAACCAACGAGTGATGTCCAATCAGGGAACCCATTAAGACCAAGTAAAATCCATCCATACATACCACCATATTTGGACTATAAAATCGAACTATTTGAAATAGGTCCATATACCTATTATATAGTCTCCACCTCTTAGAATGTGAAGTCATTCGTATCCCTTGCTCGTGTGTTTAAATAACCACGAAAAAGATCACAATCTTGATTTCTCAAATTCTGTTCTATTATAGAACCTTGTTTAGATTAATTTCGAGGAACGAAATTTTCGTATTGCATGGATTGCAAGACCCTCTAAGAAACGAAGGGTTCTTCGATTTGGCAAGTGACTAGACAAGAGTAGCCCAATCTAGCAAATAAGTCAATGGTTCGTAAACTTTTTTCTATCTGTACCATTGGATGCTCTTTACTTCTCTTGAAAACTCCATATTTGCTCTCTTATCTTCCTGTCCTTCCTATTTCAGAGCGAAGAATGGTCATGCTTATTAGAATTTATCAATATCATAGCTACTTGTATAAATTGGTTGCTTATTAAATTTTGGGTTGCTTGATAGATAGGAGAGAATTATAGATGCCATGTGCAGTAGATATCTATTGGTAGAAATTTTAGCAATTAGTTGGAAGATTATAAAGTTTTAACGACAGAAGATTTGATGGAGTAGTGTGACCAAAGGTGGGTAGAAGTCCTCAAGTATTCAGAGTTATAAAATGGCTAGAGAAGGTTACAAAATATTTTGAGGAATTAAATTTAAGGAGATTAAGGTTAAGATAGACTTTCTTTTTAAATTTTAAGAATAGTTACGAATTAGAATTTCGAGGACGAAATTATTTTTAAGGTGGGTAGATTTGTAGCTCCCCTTTCCGAAAATTTAGAAATATTTTTTTATTATTTATTTTATTTGAATGGTGATTTTTAGATTTTATAAATAATTATTTATTTTATTATTATGGTAGATGATTTTAGTCATGGTTAGGAATTCGAGTACAAGGTGACTAGAAATAATGGCACGGATAGTGTAGTGGCATGTCTTGACTAGTGTATTAGCCTTGGTAGGGAAGACCGAGCCATAGTGATGTCCTAACTAAGAAAACCAGGCCAAGTTGCAACTTAACCCTTACCAAAGATTTATTTATTTATTTATTAATTATATTATTGAGTTTTAGGGAACCCGGTTGTACCGAATTAGTCCAGATAGGACCCAAAACACGCCCAAGCCCACGTAGTCATGCGGGACGTCCAATGACAATCGTGTTGATGTATTTTGGTATGATGGTGTTGTATTCCGTTCTAATGATCTAATGAAATTTTTTAAGTATTCTTAATTAAATATTATAAATATCATTATTAGTTGATATTCAATAATATTTGTATAAAATAGGCCCTTGTACATTTTTGGGATTAGTAGACTGTACAAAATGGTATATACATCATTACTAGTTTATTAAATTTTGTTATCATTATTATATTTATAGTATTAGGATTTTTATTTAATATTATTATTTTATTGGTTATATTATTGTTGTCAGATAAATGTTATAATAAATATATTCATATTTACATGAATAGGCCCTACACTAGAAATAGATAATATTAAGGTTTTATTTAGATTTATGGAGATTACTATATAAGTATATTTATATATAAAAAAAAAATATGGATGCGTATTAAATAATTATAAATATATACTGTTATTATTAATTATAAAATAAAGTATATATATATATATATATATATATATATATATATATATATATATATATATATATATATATATATATATATATATATATATATATATAGTTCACTACACCAAAAAGGATAATTTGAAACATTTAGTATTTTAGACTTTGGAACGGTTTATATGTGTTCTTCGACCTTGGAACATGTGTTAATTGTTCCAAATATCTAAAGTATTCCTAAAGTTAATTTACTTAAAATTAAATTAAAATTTTATATTTTGGAACGATCAATAAATATTTTTGTTTACGTTCACTCACATATATTAATCACATGATTAAGAAGAAAAGTGTTTCAATTCTTTATTCTAACCTAAATATGCCCTCATAGTTATTAAGAAATAAGGAAAAGTGTTCCAATTCTCTATTTATTGGTTTCATCCAAGCTCATATCATCTAGTATTAAGAAATAAGGAATACCATGTTCATTACTCGATTTATCGGGTTACAAATTCTCTACTATCCCTCAAACATTTAACATTATCACCCCTTGGTCACTAAATTAAAATCAGACTCACAGGTTTCTGCTATCTCTTCTATGCTAGTTTAAACTTGTTGATTGAATAACTCTATGGTTAGACATCTTTTTCCTGCCATACTCTCTGCTATGACTGAATGTATTGTGTTAAAATTCTTGAGATCTTTCTTGCTGTGGTGACTGGTGGACACATGCCTTTCTCATTTACTGGGAGAAGAGAGTTCATGTAGTCTTTTTAAGCAAAGTCATATATCCACTGTTGCTCTTCATTATTTGCTTCATCTGCACAAAAATAATCCTCGACCACAAAATTTTGTGAAGATGTATATCACATGAGAAGTATCACGAAGCAAACATCAACTTAATTTCACAATTGCTTCGCAAGAAAATATCTAATACTTTTCCATGAAAGTGAGAGACCAAAAAAATTATGACAAAGAGGGAAACATTCGGAAGCATGGACAGTTCAAAAGTCGCTATCTTGTCCGTATTATGTAATATCGGGCACGTGTCTAACACAACCCATTTTATTGTGCATTATTTCTTTTGAGTTTCCATTATAACTTATCAAAAACTTGTATACATTTCTATTGAGCTTAATATTTTCTTGTTGGTAAATTTTAACTCCATCCAAAAGTCTGCTAGTTTTACCTCCATCCAGTATCCATAAAATGTCACAAATTCAAATTCAGTAAAATTTTAATGCAAATGATGAGTTTCATTCCCCATCATACAAATCTCCATGCGTTACATTAAAGATGCTACAAACATTTTAAACACATGTCAAGCAAATCGTGATTGGTCTTTGTTGGCTAGTATGCATCAAAATCTAGTATCGTGAGGCATTATAGGGTAGGGTGTAATAGCATACAGGAGAACTCACCATAACAATAAAATTATGTTCTTGTTGAAAGATATAAATAGTATCTAGGGGCTCCAGGCAATCACATCATATATGTTGCGGTTTATCCAAAATAATAAGATTCAATTCACATAGTGGTTTAAACTAATGTTCCCATAAGCTCTTCGTTCAATAATTCCAAGAATAGTAATTCTTATTTCAGTAGTTGATAGTGCCCCCTAAGAATAGTGATACTTATTCTTATTCCATCATTTCTCTTCTTTTTGGATTCCTTTAGCAGGTGCCAACAAGAAGTTTGGCACCTATCTTCCATGCAAAGGCAACTGTCCGTAGAATTATCATGCCACTCGTCATCTTTGCTTCCCTGGAGAAATAGGGACTCATGTTTATTGTCTAGGCATGGATATTATGTAATAAGGATCTGCTGTAACAACTAGAATTTTTTTGGCAACTACATCCAGAAAAGCTAGATAACATACATACTGTACTTTACCTCAACACCAAAATCTAGTTAAGCAAACAAGCTATATGGACCTTGACCTTTCAGCCAATGTTTCACAGATAGGAATACAATATGATAGAATATGGACATGGCGGTGAAGACACTACTTTTTCTGGTGTGTCCTAGTACATTTTGAAGTATGTACGGTATTACATTGTATTGACACAAATACGAGATAATATGGCTCCAATTTCGGAGGATACATGCTTAAGAGTTTCTGCCAACTCTAAGCATTTCACCCATCCCCAACAAGTTACCATTCTGTCATCCTCTACCTACTTACCTTCATTGATTTATAAAGGAGATGACATCTAGACCATGCTGCCCGAGGAAGCACATGTACTCCAAAATTTGTGTCATATCACATCCGTTTGGGTACAAGTTGGACAGTACATGCACTCTAAATACAGAGGATCACACCAAAATCAATGTCATGTCCTTATTGTGTTGTATCATATTTGCAACGCAGTGCAGTCTAAGTATGATAACCTCCATTAATGCAATCCTTGCCTTTTTAAGTGGAACAAAGTCTCTTTTTACCCCTTCAGCTTTAATATAGAATATCCTCTACTAGCTGATACTCAAGATATAGCATCTAAATTGACCATCTTAAGCAATGGTTCTAACTTCAGATTGGCTGAGGTGATTACGTTTTGCTAGTACACCTCAAGTTTCAGCGAATGGTTTGGTGCATATATCAACAGCAAATAGATGGATCTAAGCAACAAGTTTTTGCCTACTACGTATCATTCATAGTGAATGCACCATTTTGTACCAAAAGACTTGAATGATGATAATGCCGCTGCATTGAGGATAAAGATGATTATAGTGATCATGTTATTGATTGCTCATGTATTTGAAGATAATTAAACTAAATAGTGAATCCTATCTCTGCTTCTACCTTCAAGGTTGAATATTATGTGTCTCACATTGTTGTGAAGGGTATTTGACCTATTCTTTTCCCTTTATGCTATAACAATCTAAGTGCTTCTTTTTTGTAGGAAATAAAGAAACGTCCAGAGAGGTACTAGAACCAGTGGTAATTTTGATATATGGAAGTTAGCTTAATAAAATTAGAGAAATGGGTAAACCCTAGCATGGATAACTGCAGTATGAGAGATTGTGACATTAAGTACTGTAAAATATGATGAATAACAGTATGTGTAACTAATTGAGGCGCTAAAGAGTTGAAACCACATGAACAAATGTTAGGTTTTGGCAGTAAGTATTGGATATTCTCGAGCCCGTTAGAGGTACTAAATGGGGTCTAGCTGAGTCTCATCTTGGTAGGACACTAGTTATGATGAAACTACATTCGCATGAGCATGCTCTGAGTCTTGCTATGATGCACCTGACTAATAAGAACATGTTTGTGCTTACATGAAGCCACTAAAAATCACCAAGGAGTGAAGCCCGAACCAAGGTAAAGAAGAACAAAAAATTTCATCTCAATAGTTTTATGAAGGAGAATGCTCAGAATAGTAATGCCAGAGTTGAGAGTCTTGAGACAATCAGAGTACATATGCATAATGTGCACAGTTTATGTGAATTTGACATTGAGGGGTACCAGTTGCTTATGTCAGAGAGGATATGTTCCTTATAACTGCTGAATTATTAAAAATTATTCATGTTGGCGATACCAACAAATTTGATATCAAGATAGCCTACATAAAAGCATCAAATGTTGTAAACACAAGGTATTAGAGAATCAATAAATTTATTATTGTGGATTATTCTATTCTCCGATACAAAGGGTTTACTTCAAAAAATCTTAACAAGTGGTATCAAGGTTGTCATAAATTGAATATGGTATCAGAGCAATCATAAAGATGGTATATATAAATAAATGAATGTTTCCTGTTTGTCTGAATGAAGATCAAACATCAATTGAATATGGTATCAGAGCAATCATAAAATTTAATTTGGTATCAGAGCAATCATAAAGATGGTATATATAAATAAATGAATTAAGAATATTATCATCCTTGCATGAGCAAGTTATGTTTGATCGATCCAGGTGTTATATGGAGCCACATGTTACGACTTACAAGCTTCCTTGCATAAATTCAAAGAAACTTTAGAGAAACATGAGTTTAATCTTATGTTCACCATTTGAATTACAGGAGGACCAAATTATGTAGTAAAGTTATAAATGTTAAAAGTTACTTAGCCATAGCCTGTTGTTAATACCCAGAGCAGGTTTTTACTTTGTTTATTGATATATTAATATGAACATTTTATGTGTTAAGAAATGACTTCAATTATATAAAGATGTTTTCTTTTCCAATTAACTGAGTGATAATGTTCTCAGTTACTTGCTTAAGTCAATGTACATGTGTGCTACTATTTAGTTTTTTTTAATGTATACTTAGTTATTCCAAGGTGCATGTTTGACTTGAGCCATAGTTAACTATGTTTAAATTTAAATTTTTGTTTCGTGGGTGTGTTAGTTCTTGTTATATTCATTTTTTGAAAATTAAATCTTCTGATATCTTTTTGGCTAACTTTTTTCAAACATGACTAGACCTCCAGGATGCAGTTTCTCGGGGAAATGCAGGTGCTGGACTCGATGTCGTTCAATATGGGTGAGTCATGAATGCTTCTTGATTATTGCCTTTCCTTGGGAGTACTATAAGTTTAATTGCAAGAGGCATCATATTTGTAGTCTATGCAATAAAAAAGTACTATGGTTGCATCCGTGGTACTTTATGCAATGGGAGGTTGCATCTGTGGTTTCCGTAGTCTGGTTTGTTTCGGACCCTCTAATTACCAACAGATGGCAACCTCTCATACTGTCATTTTTTCTCATATTGGTTCAATGATACCCTCAACTGTGTTTATAAAATCCACATACTTTACCCCTAAATAGATAAAGCATTGTACTTTAATGCATTTCTGGAATTTTTACCCACTGGATTGCATAAGTTTCGACTCTGTCAGCCCCATTTGCCTTGAGCTATTAAGAACCAACATTGATGTCCTAGCTAAATGTTTTCTTCACTCTAAAATTTATTATATCTGTTTACCTAAAAGAAAATTGACGATCTGAAGATATAAAATAGGAAAATGTGCGGCTATAATAGGTTTTAAGATTACACAACCTCTGTTCTACACAAGTCATTAACTCCACTGTTTCGAGTCAAGTGTTGTGATCAATGTTAATGTTTTTTACAAATACAACCACAAAATCTATGGAGTGTATGAAGATTAAACACATCAACTAAATATAGAAAATTATGTAGCAAATTCAAGCTTTCATTAAACTTGCAGTGAGAAATTTATTTTGATCAAGTAAATTACAGATTAAGCTAGCTTTCACCTCGTGGTTTAAATCATATCCATATCTTGCTGTGACAAAAGGCTGATAAATACACACATCCCACACTATGATGTAAGTGATGTCTGTCAATAGTATCTTATTAGGATAAAACCACAGCAATAACAAGGCCTTCACCACAAATTTGGTTTCAACTGCATAAATACAACAATTAGTGCCATCAAGCTTCGTCACAACCTTTCTTTTGTCCCAATCCGTTATCGCTTTAAACACATCCCTAGTTCTAGCAAAACATTTTGCTATGATCCCTTTAGTCATAGCAAGTGCATCTCTCAATCACCATAACACCATCTCAAATGACATGTGTGCAACACATGACCCCCAATGGCAAAGATCACTTGTTGGCTTTAGAAAAATAGCCTTCTTACCATCGTGTTGTTGTTTATGCAACTTGTTAGATGCAGTGCCACAATTCATTTTCTTCCAAATCTTAATATCTGGTGTTGTCAAGAATACTAGCACTTTGGATGATATTGTAAGGAAAGAATTGCATCCATTTGAATTAGAATCTGAATATGCTCTCTCCTTTTGGATTTATCTTTAGGTTTCATTTGTTTCTATTTTTTGTTACATGCCTATCCAAGTATCCAGCACATTCTATTATATTACCTAGTGTCATTATCATGTTCTTGTAATTCTTTAGGTTGCTGCACTCGAAGGGGTATCCTTGCAAGCCAAACATTTGAGCAGATAGATAGCAGTTTTAAACCTAGTGTCATTATTATGTTTGATATAGATTTACATGTGACTTGTTTATCTCCACTACCAATTATCAAATGCATAGTCCCACCCTTCTATTTTTTTATAAATGTCTTATATTTTATTTTTACCTTTGTACTGTATATACTGCATCTAAAAAAATTATAATACAACCATTTTATTTTCTTTTCTATTCCTTTCATGGCATCTTATCCAATAGAGATTCATGTACTTAGAAATAAAACTGCCTATAAAGTTTGTGTACTAACAGTATGCAATATGTTCCTGGAGGATGTTGATGTTGTTAAGCATGTAAAGATTTGTAAGATCTTCTCTAATCTAGTTTTTTGTTCTCTATTTGGCAAATGTGGGATAGTAACTTCTTATCTTGATGGATTGCAGATTTCTGTTAACGAATATGCACTTTGGTAGTGGAGCTATATAAAGAGAGTAGATATATCGGTTGATAGTGGCAAGACTTTGACATATGTTTTAAGATATCAAAAGATCTTTGTGTCCTACATGTCATATGAGAGTGAGATCAAAGTAGATGTACTACAGATGTTGGGTCATCCATCAGTTCGTCTAGGAGGGAGTTTGATGGTGCTTGATTTTAAATTGTCCTAGTTTTATTTTGAATATTAGGAACTAGAGATGAATCTTATCATATACTGTACTTCTCAATAATTTTGAACTATTTTAATTTTCTTGTAAATATTTGTGACTTGTGCAAAGCTTTAGTTGCTTTTTCTCTTATAGTGATGTTTATAAGAAAAGTTTTGACTAGTGTCTGTTTGAAATAATATATTAGTATTATCCGTTTTAAAAGAGTAACATTGTGGATCTCAGGAAGAGTTTTTTTTTAATGTGTTAATAATTTTCTCAAATGTTCTCTCATTTAATGTTGTGTTTCAGCTATTACTTCATTTTGTGTCTTCAGCCAAAATTGATTTAGAATAGTAAAAAAATGTAATGGATGAATATAATATGCTGTGTCTATATTCCTGATATCATCATTTAATGTGCTATCTTCAAAAATCTGATTGTAGCACAACTTATTATGTGTTCCATGTTTAGTTTAGAAATCATTAGATTTAATTATGGTTCAAACTAAAAATTGGAATGCAAAAATAAAATTAAAAAATAAACAGGAACGTTAATAAAGTGTTGCAAACATAGCCATAAGAATAATGTAAAAATGTTGCAAATTATATTTAGGAACGAGCTTAAAGCGTTTCAAAATGCCATTTAGAAACATTTTAAAGATGTTCCAAAAATAATTTAGAAACACGTTTTATATGTTCCAAAATCTAATTTTGGAACGCCTTATAACTGTTCCAAACTAAATAATGGAACGCTTTATAACTGTTCCAAATATTACAACGCCACTTTTAGGAACGGTTACGATATGTTCCTAAAATTATTAGGAACATATACGAACTTTTCCTAAATACCTTTTTTGGTGTAGTGGTTATATAAGTATATACATATAAATGTGTATATACAAATATATTATATATGTGTGTATGTATATGTAAATGTATATATATAGTGTATATGTGTATGTATATATAAATATACATATATATATGTGTGTATATAGATATATATAGATTTATATATAAATAATAAATAAATAAAAAACATTAAAGCAGCAGGCGGCCCAAGCCAAGCCAGCCCGAGCGCTAATCCCCTCTCCGGGAGAGAGGAGGACTCGAGAACATCAAAAACCTAAACCCCGATCCCAGCCAACCTCAGCGCTGACCCCCAGGTACCCTGGGCGGCCACTCGCGATTGCACGCCACCACACGAGTCGCCGGGAGCAGGCGGAGCCGCGCGCGCATGTGCACGAAAATAGGACAGCAGCCACAAAGGTATACTTCGAACCCATATTTCTCATCCTATAGTTAACCAATTTTTGATCTATATATTGGTTTGGAAAGCCAACATAACCACGTAGGAACCCATCTATCTAGTTTGTATGAAATCGATCCAGATTCGAAAAGAAACTGAGTCGAAATAGACAAAAAATCTGTTCGAAAACAGAGCTAATAACAGTCCATTCATCCACGTTTGAAGATCAATTTCGATCGATCTAGTACCCAATTAGAAATTCTACTTGAACACAGTTATAGACAACATATAGGAATCCGCAACCCATTTTGCTGAAGTAGATTTCATCGACTGTGCGCCGAAAAATCGGTCTCCCAGTATTGAGAAAAACCTGTTTTGAAAACTTGAAAAACCCTCGATACGACGTACGTCCCGCCAATCAGGGTGACGGGGTCGCAAACGAAAGTATCGAAAGGTGCATATCGGCTTCGTGGACGTGTGGACTTTGAAGAAATTCAAATTGGTCGCGTGTACGCGACGAATTTGATGCGTATCCGTCGAAATTCACCGTATCGGCCTCGGTGCAAATTTCCTAATTACTTTATGCACGTTCGTCATTTCGAGACAAAACTTGTGCCAAGAGGACCGTATCATTTTTTTGGTCCTGTATGCCAAGTTTAGTCCAATTCTAGACACTTGATCGGATCACCGTTTTGTGGGCCCCACGATCCGATTCAACGAGCGATTTTGTGCACGGCCTACCAGAATCCAACTTTAGACATACGGTTGGGTTCGTATCATCAAAATGAATCTGTAGATATGTAGTTTGACGACTTTAGAGACCATTGACTCTGGCATACTTTTTGATGTAATGTGGGTCCAACGGCGGATACCATTTTGACCCAAAATTACGGTTTTGCCCTTGTGTTCAGAAATGGACTTAAGGACCGACAATCCTAGCTAATTTGACTATTCTTAGAACATTGATAATATTTATTTCAGCATCTAGAGACTGTTGTACGAGTTTGACTATTGTGGCTCACTGAGTAGTATAGTATTGTCGGTTTTACCAGCAAAGGACCTCAGGCAAGTGCACTTTCTGATTGCTTTCGATTCATAGTAGTATTTCATTTCATGTTTATATATATGTCTTGCTGCTTGTTGACACATTCATCACACAGAGATTAGTATCATGGATTTATTATGCATTCTTGACTGTCAACTTCATGATTACCATGCTTGCGACCTGATTCTATGAGTACTAGTTGGGCGAAGAAATATCTTAGTAGACATATGAACTACCCCTTACCCATCCTAATATGTCTAATCTTGACTAATAGCAGCTGCACACGACACGTGCAGGGTGCCGTATTTACCCCTTAGCCGTTCACATACCGAAAAGGATATTTCAAACCACAAAGATAGTTGTCTTTTATTTATTTCCTTGTTTTCTTCACCGCTTGTCATGTCATCAGTTACTTTCTAGTTTTCATCTCTTATATGTTATTTTTATGTCTTGTAAATTCTATTATGTTTTCGCATTACCGTCGGCTTGTGTGCTTGTTCCATTCCTGACTGGAAACCAACATTTTTAAGTTTAGCTGTGGCTTAACCTAGCTTTGGGAGATACGGGTGCACTTGCAGACAGAAACCTAGAAATAGATAGCAGTTGTATCATTTTCATTAATTATAAGAACTTTGTATTTTCTTTAAATATGAATTTCGTAACTATTGTAATAAATTTAGAAATGTGAATGAGTAGCAAATGTTATTCTTTTGTGATTTTGAGCATCTTGGCCGTGACAACGTTCTACCGCCGACTCTGCGGCGTAGGCTGGCTTGGACGCATTTTGTATCCCGAAATTGAGTGCGGGTCGTGACACTTACAGCGTCCCCCTCTTACTCCGCGCGCCGTCGACATCCTCCCCGTCCCCTCTTTCTGGCGCCCCCGACCCGATCAAGAAAGGTTTAAACCCTAACCCTATATCCCTTTTCTGACACGACACACACACACACGCTGACAACAATACACACAGACACACACACACGCTAAAAACGACACACATCACACACGCACTCACGACACACACACACTGACACACACACACGCTAACACGACACACATCACACACGCACTCACGACACACACACACTGACACACACACTTTGACACACACACACGACACAAACACATTTTGACACACAAATGACATATACACACTTTGACACACACATGACATAGACATGCAGACACACACACACACATGCTGACACGACACAACCCTATCTCCCTTATATATATATATATATATATATATATATATATATATATATATTATATATATATTTGTTTTTTGTTTTAAAACAAAGCCCCCTTTTTATTCATTCAAGGTGCAAAAATGCCGTAGCCTTTACAAGTAAGCGCAAAAAGCAGAAGACAAAAAGGAAGTGGGGAGCCTCTCCTGGCAAAAATATCAGGAGGCAAAAAGGTCCCAGAACTGCTGTTGGCCATGGTTGCAATTACTTTTGATCTTGAGACTCTGGCGGATGGACTCGCGAGTGAGCTGGTCGACCGAGAATTGACGACCTTCATATCTAGCTTTGTTGCGGTTCTTCCATAAGACCTATGTGATGGCGGCTGCAACGATCTGGTGGCAATGAGACGCGTTGGCCCGGGTGGCCAGAAGATCGTAGAAGCTCCCATCGGCCATCACCATGCCATAGCTATAGGATAGGGCCGACCAGACGTTAGTCGAAGAATTGTCGTGGCGGAGTATGTGGTCAATCATTTTGGCTGTGTATCGATGCAGCAATGATAAGCTGACGCTAAGCTGAAACCGATGGTAGTAAGAATATCGTCAGTGGGGAGTTTCTTGCGCACCGATCTCTACACCAGAAATGACTATTTTTTTGGTATACATGGGTGCCAAAAAGGACCCAAGATAGGTACGGGAGGCCCATGTCCACGAACGATCCTTCTGGCAGATGCTACTGTGAATACGTTGTTGGGGGTCTCTGACCACATGAGCGCATCATCATCCGTGCCTATCTTCAGGCCGGAGTTCCGGAGGGTGTTAGCGGCCTCTTCTCCGATCCAGTCCCGAATTCTGTGCTAATTCAGTTGCCAGTATTGTTCCACAATTATCTGATCTTGCTGGTAGCCGGTACGGTCGGGGGGCAGAGGATAAGATCAGCTCCCATCCACCTTTTAAGGAATAGCACTAATTTGCCAGCGCCCAGTTGAAGGCGAATCATTGGTTCGACGAGGGAGAGACCGTGTAGAATGCGTCTCCAAGCCGCCGAGGATCTGCTATTGCTAATAGCACTAGCCGGGTGGATGTGTTTGAAATACCTGGCCTTCATGAAGCATGCCAAGAGGGTGCGGCTCATGCGAAGCTTCCACCATAGTTTCATGGAGAACAATGTGATACAGTCGGGAGAATCCCAGACCCCCCGCAATAGTAGGCTTGGCCATGGAACCCCATCATACGTACAATATATATATATATATATATATATATATATATATATATATATATATATATATATATATATATATATATATATATATGTATGTATGTATAACACATCGAGTCGTGGTGTACCGGTAACACCACCGTGCACAGGGGATGAGGGCCGGGTTCGAGCCCTTCCTCCTACGGAGGTGGCTGGGTGGCGGTGGCCACGGCCTCCGGGCGAAGGTCGGGTAGAGTCGTCCACCGGTTTTGGTTTTAAAATTAAGGATATATATATATATATATATATTTATATATATATATATATATATATATATATATATATATATATATATATATATATATATATATATATATGAATGTATAGGATGTTAGAGGGTCTTTTTGAATAATTCAGTGAAGGCGGTGATGTGGACTGGTTTAGGTTAGAGTTGGGGACTGTATGTCCCTTTGAGAGTATATATGTCTTAATAGTAGTGTCTCCTATATATAGTATAGTATTCTATATAGATATTTCATAAGTAAGAGTGTATAAAGTGAGTATACTAGTAGTATATCGTAGTATCCTAGAGTGTATAGAGATATCTGAATGACGAGGAACTAAGGGCTACTCAATTATATATATTACTCAACTACGACGATGAAGAAGTGGAAAAGCTTAAGGGATAAGTAACTAATATGTCCATGCATGTAATATAGTATCCAATATTATTATTATACTATTTGGTGGATGTGTTGTTATTTTTAGCATATTTAATGATGAGGTGAGGTCGAGTAGAAAGTACATAACGGATGAAGAACTGGAACATGAAATGAGACGTCATTTTCCTTCATGGTTGAGGGCATATGTAAGATGCTCAGTAATTACTTTTCGTATATGCACTTTGCACAATAATTAATGGAACGCTGAATTAATTTCTTATGTTGTGGTATTTAGGTCGATCGTTCGGACACAATACTAGAGAATGAGTCTCTTAGAACTCTAGCCAAGGGGCCCATTTATTCCGCCAAAATCTGGCCAAGCTATTGTGTGAATGTGTTTAGGTTCAAGTTAACAAATGCTCCGATCAGAGAGAACTTTTTGAATCTTGATTCGACCAAAAATAGTTGTTTGTGTATTCGATCTACAAACTATAAAGATGTCGATCCGGGCAATAATTTCTATGGCATCTTACGGGAGATTGTGGAGATGACATATAACTACGGCATAGCGTCGGCTAGGATTGTATTGGATCAGGTGTGATTGGTTCAATCTGATCTAAGATAAAGGTTGAAAAGTTGACAGGCATGGTCTTGTAGATATTAACTACCGGCGTCGATATCCAGGATACGAACCATTTGTCCTAGCAAGTTAGGCTTAATTAATTTACTTTAATACTTATCCTAGATGGGGAACAACTAGGTTGGACTGGTGGGCAGTATGCAAGACTAAAGCCATAAATACCTACGATATTAACGAAATAGCTTATCAGGAGGACTAGTTTTCTCTCGTAACTAATACAGTTGACGTAGATATAATGGAAGTTCCATATTACACATTTAATCGTGTAGAAGAGGTAGAAGTATCCAAAGAGAAAAATGAAGTAGATGAAAGCGAAGATGAGGAGGAAGAGAAAGATGAAAACATGGAGGGCGAAGAAGATGAATTTTCAGAAGATGATTGAAAATAAAATAAAATATAAAATATGTTTAACAACTAATTAATTTCCATACAACAATGAGTCTTCCATATTACATGTCTAATAATGTCATTTTGTTTAATCCCTTATTAATTTCCATATTTCTACCAATCTTTCCATATGGCACCTATGACCCGAGCACGTCACTTGAGAGAGGCAAAGATGGCTGCTGAGGAGGTAGTGGCACCTCATGTTGCTCAGGAGGTAGTGGTACCTACTGCAGAGATGAAGGTCAAGGAAGAACTTTCTCTTACTATTAAGGAGGAAGTGATTCCTAAAGTCGAGATAGCTGTGGAGGAGGAGGTGGCACCAGAGGGCAGTTGCACCAGGAGTTCCAGTCATCCATCTCCTCTGGATATTGATCTTGCTGGCTGTTCGACGTAACAAAAGGTTGAACTAACTTTTTTCTTTATTGAACGTATAAGGTATCTGTGTACAAAGAAGGAAGTCCTAAACAGGATATTCTAAGTACAGAGAGAAGATATTTCTGGAAAAGTATGACGGTAGAGATCGAGCACTACAGCGGCTCCTTTACTCCGTTGATGATCTGATGATGAATCAATCTTGCTATGGCTCTCTGGCGCCTTTGATGGGACTCTAGGGTCACCGATCGAGAGGCTGTATGGATGAGAAGATCTCTTGAAGATGGTTGGTTGGTTCTTTGGTTGATAGGTGGATGAGGGTGGTCGACTCTTCGTGGATGGAGATCGCTACGCCTTTGAAAATTTTCGATTTTCCTCTGTCGATGCCTTCTGTTGATCGATTTGTCGATTTTATCGATCTTTTTTACGATGACTTGGTGGAAAAAGAACTCCTTCCATTTATAGAGAACCGAGCACATATGCGATGTGTATTAGGGTTCCTGAGATATGAAAGAATCTGCCGTCATTGTACGGTGTGGGCTTCTGCGGTGCTGACACGTGGTGGATATCAAGATTCCCCTCGAACGAGATCTCTGGTGGTTATAAATATAACCGAAGGAGGTGACACGTGGCGCGTGCCAATTTTCTTGCTCAGATACAGTCGAGTAAATCTTGGAATTTTATCTTAGATTTGGAGTCTAATTGATCCTCATCTAATATATAAATCAATCTGATATGATATCAATCGTGATTTAATCCCAATCTTCTCTACAAGAGGCGGTTTAAACAAACCAATTGGGGTGGACCCATGCTTCCTGCACCTCTGGTGAGGACTAAGTGCTGTTGTGCTTCTGTGGCGATGAGTAGACCGTGCTTCTGGAGACGACGGAACCTCTGTGCTTTCAAACGACGAGTTGACTTGGCTTCGAATGACGATGAGACTTCTGTGCATGTAGAGCAACTTATGAAGCTGTGTTTCGGGCTACCAGAGTCACTATGATGTAGACGACAAGTTGGCTTATGCTTCAGGTTGGCGAGGTTACTGTGCTTTTGAAGCGACATATTGACTTGTATTGTTTACAATGGGAGTTCCTAAGTCTCTTATAGATAAGTAACTTAAGCTTCTGATCTGGAGCAAATGATTGCACCGTTGGAATGGAGATGGTATGAATATATCACTATCTTGTGCCTCATGTGGACCCAGGTAAGTAGCTGTGCCTCTAGGCAGTGAAGGCGTTGGCTGCGAAAGGAAGGGTATGACACCCTTGCGCATCTTAGATTGGCGCATGCAGATAGTTGTGCCTCTGGAGTTTAAACATTGGCTTCTTGAATAAAAAAGGGGAGGTGGGCCCTACCACCATCTTGTTTTTCTGAGGTTGGCACAGGCAGGTGGCTGCGCCTCTAGCCTGAAGGCTCTGGCTTCTTCAAAGTGCTCAGTGACTGATATTCTTCTGAGAGATTGCGCCTACACGAATATCAGAACATGCTTCGATGGAAGTTAATCTTCCAGTGTGTGTATCGAGAAGAAGGAAGGATGCGCTTCGATGAAGACTGCATCCCTTGTAGATCCCTCTAGGCTTCTGTCGAATCTGGACTAGATCCCTTGTAGAAGAACAGAATTATTCCCTTATGTATGGTCTTGATGTATCTGTACTAGACTTTGGTAGACATGACAATGAAGAGATTTCTTCCCATATCTATTGTTTTGCTTTTTTAGCACTGAGCCTGAGTCTTTTGCATCTTCTGTGCTCTGGCGAAGAGATGTCTTTAGCTGAAATTTTTCATGCTTCTACACTGGCGTGCATCTTACTTACGCGTAGTGGCTGAAGGAGTTCTATCTGCCCCAGCATAGATGACAGTAGATATATATTTGATATAATTTTTGACTGAATTTATTTTCGGTAGGCTTATTTCTAGGTTAGACTTGGATGGTTTTACAACTCTTGATGTTTCTTATTTTCTAGACATGGTTATTATCTAGACTTAGATATTTTTGGATGCTATTATCTAGACTTGGTTATCATCTAGAAATTCAACAGAGGGTTGCTCCATGTCTATTTTTATAAATTGTGATATGTTAAATGCATGGTTATTATCTAGAAATTCAACGGAGGGTTGCTCCGGGTCTATTTTTATAAACTGTGATATGTTAAATGCATGTTTATTATCTTGTAGATATATATTTCTATCGGGTATGGTAGGACATAGAGGATCGTACCCTCGTGGCGGTTGAGTATCCCGTAGAGGTAGAGGTTCTACTAGGGGACGTCGGAGTGGTGCATCATTAGTGGATGACGGTGTCGGTCCCCCGTCTCCTAGTCCTCTAGTGTACCAGCCACTCAGATCTTAGTCTGTATCGACGGTACGTGGTGATACTCCTGGGACAGACAGTTCCAGGCCTGATACTATTCCGTCCAACAACATTCCTCCTACGGACGGCACTATAGAGACGGAGGAGTAGGTAGAAGAAGCCGCACCTATGCCGTCTCCATATGATCGAGCGATCCTCCATGCGCCCCTTTGGATGAGACGAGGATGGAGATTTGGTTCGACGGACCTACAAGGTAAGTTAATTAGTTAACATTTATATATACTTATATCTATATATTCATGAATTTAATTATCGTTTTGTAGATATCGTCCCCCGTCAGTTCAGAGGGCATTGGGGCTATTTCTGAGGTCCAACTAAGGAGGCCCTTGGATCAACTACTCGGATGCCTCGGACGAGCAGAAGGCATTCTGGTTTACCCACTTCAAGGTAAGTATATTGCTTTTAGTATAAATTATCTTTTATGCATATTATATAACTACCTAATTTAATTCTTGTCGAAAACATATTTTTATCCACCACACCGGGCTGAGACGATCGAGAAGCAATTCCCCGTCATTGCCGCTAAGTTGATCCGGGATGAGATCGGCGGCCAGAAGGCTCGAGACTGCTCCAGAAAACTGATCTAAGGTAGGATCATGCCCGAGAAGTGGACTGCCATGAAGGCTAGATTCGACGCTCCTAGGTACAAGGAACGGTCGGAGAAGGCGAAGGCGGCTAGGATGAAGGCAGGAAAGTGGTATGGTGGCTCGATTCCCATGACAGAACATTTTTGTCGCCTGGTATGTGTTTTACTATAATATATTATTTAATAAAAGTAGGAATAAAATTTCTGTCACCCCCAATTTTCGAATTAGGGGTATTTTCGTCATTTTCCAAGTTTTATAAATTTTAGGAATTTTATTTGATTTTATATGATTTTTTGGGATTTTTTTGATTTAGTTTGAATTTTATCCAATTTGGACTTAAGTTGGAGACCCGAGTAGTATGGACCATAGTGGGACCCACATACTAGCTGGGCTTGGCCCACATGCCATCCTAACTAGGCTAGAAACCATAAACCATACTCCCATGGCTTTACTAGTCATTAAGAGGCTTAATTAGTCAATTAGAAGTTAAACCGAAACAAAGCGAACCAAACCAAACCCCAAAAGAACCAAACTAAGTCTATTGGGTTTGGAGGCCTAATGGGTCTCCACCCAAACCTATTAGACCCCCCCTTGGCCGGCCACACATAGGCCACACCCCCACCTCTTTCCTTCACACCTAAGTAACCTCTCTCTCTCCATTTCATTCTTTTGCTTCTTCTTCAAGAAGACAAATTCTAGATAAGCTCTTAAACCCCTAATTAATTCCTCTCTTGTATTTATTTCCTTCACAACAAATATGGAGGAGGTCATTCTCCACATTTTCACCATAGATTTTATAGGTTTCCCTAAAAACTAGTTTAGGGTTTTAATTAGGGGTTTTCCTTTATATAGAGTGCATATATATATATATATATATATATATATATATATATATATATATATATATATATATATATATATATATATATGTGTGTGTGTGTGTGTGTGTATATATATTTATATGTAATTGTGTGTGTGTGTGTAGAGGAGAGTGGTGTGAGAGTGTGTGTGAGAGTGTGTTTGAGTGTGTGTTTGAGTATGTGTTTGTGAGTATATATATATGTATATAAATATGTATATATTGATATGTGTTTGTGAGTATATATATATATATATATATATATATATATATATATATATATATATATAAATAAAAAAATATATATATATATATATATGTGTGTATATATAGATATGTATGTGTGGGTATATATATGTATAGATAAATAGATAGATAGCTATATAGAGTATATATATATATATATATGTATGTATATATATATAGATAGATAACTAGGTAGCTAGATAGATATATATAGAGAGGGGAGGGAGTAGTAAGAGGGAAAGAGGAATGAGTAGAGAAGAATAAGAAGAACAGCAGCAGCAGTAGGCCTGCAGTAGCAGCAGCAGCTTAAGCAGGACAGCAGCAGCAGCTAGGCAAGAGCAGCAGCCGCAGTTAGCAGTAGCTGCAGCAGCAGCACAAGCAGTAGCAGGAGCAGCAGTAGCATTAGGAGAAGGAGGGAGGAAAGATTAGAAGTAGAATTAGAAGAATATTAGAAGAAGAATTAGAAAAAGATTAGAGAATAATTAGAAGAAGGATTAGAAAAAGATTAGAAGAAGATTAGAAGAAAAATTAGAAGAAGATTAGAAAAAGAATTAGAAGAAGGATTAGAAGAAGATTAGAAGAAGAATTAGAAGAAGAATTAGAAGAAGATTAGAATAAGAATAAGAAGAAGAATTAGAAGAAGAATGAAAAGAAGAATTAGAAAAAGTATAAGAAGAATTGGAAGAACAGGAAGAAGGAAAAGAATGAGAAGGAGAAGGAGAAGGAGAAAGAAGGATAGTAGTGTGAGAATGTAGGAAATCAAATTTAGAGGAGATTGAGTGAATCGGATTTGTGAAGAGGTAAAATTGAGCTCCGAGTGTCAGAACGCGTTGAAACTCGGAGGAGACCTAGATTATGTGAATTAGATTTTGTGGGTAGGCTCCCGAGTTGAAATCGGAGTTTCGTGTGGGAGTAGGATGATGGTATCGCACCGTACCATTGCGTATCTTGAGAAATTCAAGATAATCGGCAATAGGCCGTAAGATGGACTGGAAGTCCACTCTAACTAGGAAGCTTGGTAGGTAATGAATGTATAGGCTAGTATCCTACTACCCTAGAAAGCACGGGTCGAAATACCAAGCGTAGGTAGGCTAACTTGGTATTTGCCTATGTTAGAAATTTACCTTTGTAAAGGGTAAATTAAGATATTGGCCTACGGCCAAGATATGGGTTTCGGAGTTCAAGATAGACTCGGATATTGGTTGTAAGGGTTGGTAATGGTTAGAAATAGTCACCTAGACCTAGTCTTGACCTTGGTTGACCACGGTTGACTTTTTAGACCAAAAGTCAACTATGGGTCAACACTTTACCCAATTTAGTCCCAAATTCCATTAGACTTGAACGGTTGACCAAAAGTCAACTGTTAGTCACTATTGACATAGGATTGACCTAGGGTTGACCTAGAGTTGACCAGAGTTAACCCGTTGACCAAAAGTCAACTGTAAGTCAACTTTTGACCTAGTTTGATATGGGTTGACTTCCAATGTTCTCCTATGACCAAGGTTGACCCAACTAGACGTGTCTTGACCTAGAATGACTTAATGGGATTTAATTTGATTTGACTTTACTTTCTAAACATAGTATTAATACGTCTTGTTCTCTATAGGTCCTCGAGGTACTGCATTGGATCCAGTTGACATATTATATCATATCACAGGCGAGTACATTCTCTGATAACTTTTTTCCAATTTATGATAATTGTTATGATTCATATACTTAGTGTAGATATACTTATTCCTGACACATGGTTCTCACGGATTGGTATTCCTGGATCTCGATGAAAGATGTTACTCCTTGTTAGCTTGGGATGTACTGTGCAAGCTCCCTTGTAGCTCTTGCACAATATGTGATCACTGATTCTAGAGAAGACTTCCTCCCTTCTCATAGAATCCCGTACAGTGACGTGTCCTGTTTGGATCCATTCTACCAGTTGGGGGTAGGGGAGTAGTAGCGTATGCCTGTGATCAAATCCATTCCGCATTCCCGAACAGTGTTAGTCATATACCGCACTTATGACTAGCCAGGCCAGTTCTTTACAGGTGCCCAAGCCGATCACAAATTGAAACTACTACTCACACACATTGGATAGATGGCTTACCCTGATTTGTGTACATACCAGGATCAGTTCTACTTTTCTGTTCTAGCTCTAGCTCTACAGCTTACCATGCCATGATACATATATGTACACTCCATGATTTTATTATATATGCTCTATTTACAGTCTTATGGCTTTTATTCTATCTTGAGATCTGCTATGACATATATGTACTCGTTCTATCCTGACCTGATATGTTGAAAATGTTTATAGATGCAGAGGAGGACTATTATTATACTTAATACGGCCCACCAGACGTAGTAGGTTTAGAGACAGATACCCTAGATCAACAGGGTGCAGTACTGCAGGGCGAGATACCGCCTATCCTATAGATAGAGTAGGTTTTTGTACTGGACCTTGTCTCCAGTCACTCTTGGGACTGTTATTATTTTGGCTTATATTAGAGACTTTGGACTTAGACTTGTATATTCTTTGTGTTTGGACTGGACAGGTTATATTTTATTGTCGTGTTGTCTTTATCTTTCAGTATTTACTTTATCATCTTAGAATTGTGATCGAGTACTCATATATTATCATTGCTTGTCCTCCGTTCGGAGTTGACCATATTCTCGACAGGTTTTGATATTATATAAACTGTTGTTAGAGTAGTAAACCTGCAACGTTCCATACCGTTTTTACGGTGAGGGCTGGGCGTTGTTACGTACACGTGCCCTTATAGCGGGCGGGTCGTGACACGTTTTTAGTGGTAGCCTACACAGGTCCTGAAGTCGCAATTAGTGCGATGTTGTGGCGGCACTCATCTTATTAGATTGTTGACTACGAGCCTGTGTTACATATGGGAGGTGGTAGGCTAAGAGTACTCAATCACAGTAGGATCTTTCATTGCTTATCTTCCTTACCGTCTTTGAAATTAATTTAATGTATTCTAGCTGTCCTCCTTTGATATAATCCTTCTTGTGCCATATTGATATCTTTCTTTCAATCTGTCTCCAGGATGGTTATGACTCATTCTCCCAGTAAGGAGCACGGAAAGACGGAGAGGTCTGCTACCTCTGGCGGACAGGCTCCAGTTACTTCCCCTGCAGTTGGGACTTCAGTAGGGGCTCTCAGGGGTACTCCTCTAGCACTCTCGATGACTGTCCCTGGGGTCACTGCGAGTGCTCTTCCTGCAGTGTCGGAGGCTACGGCAGAAGCTGTCGGGGGCGTTCCTCCTCCTCCTCCTCCTCCTCCTCCTCAGCAGGGGACTCCTCCGATGGTGGTGGGAGCTGTTCTTTCGTTGCCTCCTCTGCCTACAGATATGGTGTAGATGCTCGCATTCTTTCAGCAGGTGCTGGAGTCCCAGCGGGCCCAGTACGAGGCACAGATAAGACAAACTGAAGCCATGTGCCAGGGCATGGAGGAGGCCCATAGGTTGGCCCTGGCTACGGTAGAGCGTGGGGCTCCACAGCGGGAGGCACAGCAGCAGAAGCCCGGAGACATCCAGGCTTTCAAGAAGATGGGTCCGAGGGATTTCAGAGGGACCGAGGGCATTGTTTATGCTGATGACTGGCTCAAGGATATCGAGGGTCAGATGAGGGCCTCCCGCCTGGCAGACGACCTGAAGGTCGAGGCGGTTGGCTTGCAGTTATTAGATGTTGCCCGGACATGGTTCCGGAATACACCGGCTCTTGCGGGAGAGGGCCACACTTGGGCTGAGTTTTGGGCCCTGTTCAGAGAGAAGTTCTTTTCCCCCAAAGACAATATCGGCCTAGTGCGGCATTTTCAGAACCTAAAACAGGGCAGTATGACTGTGGAGGAGTATGCGGCGGAGTTCGGCCGGCTGAGCCGATACGTCGAGTACATGAAGAGAGACCCAGTGATCCGAGCAGAGCGCTTTCGGGAGGGATTGACATGGGATATCAAGATCCTGATCCATTCCTTCTATGAAACATATGCGGAGGTCTATGCGGAGGCTCGAAAGGTGGAGAGAGAGTGGGGCTTAAAGCCGAAGAGGGATCGTGAGTTGTTTTCGGGGGCCAGTAGCAGCGCAGGGGCTGCTAAGCGCCCTCAGCTTCAGCATCAGCCGTTCCAGCATCATCAACAGCAGGTGCAGGCCAGGGCAGCTGTCCAGAGGGTTCAGCAGCGTCCGGGGCAGGATGATCCTCCGTGCCACTACTGCAAGAAGTTCGGTCACCTCTTTGAGTTCTACAGGAAGAGGCTGGGTTTGTGTCTCTTTTGCGGTGCCGCTGGGCATCAGATGCAGGAGTATCCCAAGAACCCCTGTGCCGTTGGAGCAGCTCAGAGGGCACCTATTCCAAGGGCACCAGCTAGTGTGCCTGTAGTTCAGCAACGTGGTCCACTTCTGACCCAACAGCAGCAGTTTGTCCAGCACCGCCAGCAGAGGGGTATTCAGGGTAGAGCCTTTGCTCTTGCAGCCGAGGAGATGGAGCCTATTGCAGATGTTGTCGCATATTCTGTTCTGCTCGATTCTTTTCCAGCTTTAGCCTTGTTTGATTCTGGTGCTACGTACAGTTTTATGTATGTTTCTTTTGCTCTTAGGCACAATATCGTTGCTGAGTATCTTGGTAGGACTTGCAAGATTATAACTGGGAAAGGCATCATCCTGGTTAATAATATTTGCAAGGGGCAGAGAGTTTCTTTGAGAGGCCGGGAGCTGAGTGCGTGTTTGCTCGTAACGCCACTTCCGAGTTACGATGTGGTACTCGATATGGACTGGTTGAGCATGCACCATGCTAGCATAGATTGTAGGGGAGGCAGGATTCTGTTCAGGCCGCTAGGAGAGCCAGAGTTTGAGTTCACCAGGGGTACAGCGGAGCCAGGAAATGGATTCTGCGGAGCGTTGTTGGCGGGGCCGGTGTTGCCACATCTACTTATTGCTGAGTTCTTGGATATCTTTCCTGAGGAGTTGCCCCGGATGTCGCCAGATCGTGATATTAAGTTTTCTATATACCTAGTGCCGGACGCTGAGCCTATCTCTCAGCACATCTATAGAATCAACAACAGTGAGTTAGCAGAGCTGAAGAAACATGTCGACGAGCTGGAGGACAAGGGCTTTATCCGATCCAGTTCTTCATCTTGGGGCGCACCAGTTCTTTTCGTCCCGAAGAAGGGTGGTACGGTACGTATGTGCATTGATTACACAGCGGTCAATAACCTTACCATCAAGAACAAGTATCCTTTGCCAAGGATTGATGACTTGTTCGACCAGTTGAGCGGCGCGAGGGTGTTCTCGAAGATCGACTTGCGTACCGGGTACTATCAGATGAAGGTGAGGCGGGATGACATTCCGAAGACTAGATTTTGAACTCGCTATGGCTAGTATGAGTATACCGTCATGCCATTTATGTTGAACAATGCCCCGACAGTATTTATGAACTTGATGAACAAGGTATTTCATCAGTACCTTGACAAGTTCGTGGTGGTCTTCATCGATGATATTCTCATCTATTCGAAGATGCCAGAGGAGCACGAGGAGCACCTGGGGATTGTGTTGGACACTCTCAGGAGCGAGCAGCTGTATGGGAAGCTGTCGAAGTACGAGTTCTTCTTGTATCGCATGGAGTTCCTAGGCCATGTTGTCTCTGGCAAGAGGATTTCAGTGGATTCGAAGAAGATTTCTGCAGTGGAGTCCTGGTCTACGCCGAGCTCAGTAGCAGAGGTTCGAAGTTTTTTGGGTCTGGCAGGTTATTACCGGAGGTTCGTGTAGGTCTTTTCCAGGATTGCCCAGCCGATGACCCGACTTACTAGGAAGGACGAGGAGTTTGTTTGGTCCGAGGAGTACCAGGCCGCCTTTGAGGAGATGAAGGCGAGGTTGACTACAGCTCCTATCTTAACGCTGCCATCTGGATCTGGTGGTTATACGATCTACAGTGACGCTTCAGGACGGGATTTGGGTTGTATACTTCAGCAGCACGGGAAGGTGATTGCCTATGCATCTAGGCAGTTACGTCCTCATGAGAGAAACTACCCTACCTACGATCTGGAGCTAGCAGCAGTCATCTTTGCTTTGAAGCTGTGGAAATACTATATGTATGGAGAGCGAGTTAAGATCTATACAGATCACAAGAGCTTGAAGTACATGTTTACCCAGAAGGAACTGAATATGAGGCAGAGGCGATGGTTAGAGCTACTGAAGGATTTTGATATATCCTTACAGTACCATCCGAAAAGGCCAATGTGGTCGCAGATGCTTTGAGCAGGTATCCCGTGGCTATGTATTTGATGATGGATCGTCACCTTCTGGCAGATCTGGAGAGTTTGGGCATATAGGTGATAGTTCCTGGGTTTGAGGAGCAGATGTGGGGTCTTCAGGTGTAGTCAGAGCTGATGGACGGAGTCAGGGCAGCTTAGTTTGAGGATGAGGCTCTGGGGGTTATCAGGGAGCAGGTATGGGCAGGACTGTTGGATGAGTTCTCTATAACGGGAGATGGGTCGTTGAGGCATGGTACCAGATTGTGCGGGCCGAGCGGAGGACTTCTAGAGGAGGTACTTCAGGAGGCGCATCGTTCTCAGTATTCTATGCATCCAGGAGCCAATAAGATGTATAGAGACTTGAGACAGCATATTTGGTGGTATGGCATGAAACGCGAGGTGGCTCAGTTCGTTTCGAGATGCTTGGTGTGCCAGCATGTGAAAGCCGTAAGGAAAAGACCCGGTTGATTGCTACAACCACTATCCATTCCTGAGTGGAAGTGGGAGCATATCACTATGGACTTTGTATCTGGGCTTCCGCGCTCTTCAGGAGGAAAGGATGCGATTTGGGTCATTGTTGATCGATTGACCAAATCGGCCTACTTTTTGCCTTTCAAGGTGGGTTTGTCTACGGCGAGGTTGGCCGAGATGTACGTGCGGCAGATAGTCTGATTGCATGGGGCTCCAGTGTGTATAGTCTCGGATCGGGACAGCCGATTCACTTTCCACTTCTGGAGGAGTTTACAGCTTAGCTTGGGCACATCGCTCAAGTTCAGTACCGTATACCACCTCCAAACAGACGGGCAGTCGGAGAGGACGATTCAGACCCTCGAGGATATGCTGCCTACCTATGTCTTAGACTTCGAGGGATCTTGGGAGGACCACCTTCACTTTGTAGAGTTTGCTTACAACAACAGCTACCAAGCTAGTATAGAGATGTCACCTTTTGAGGCTCTATACGGACGGAGGTGCCGTACTCCCTTGTCTTGGGATGATGTCGACGAGAGGGTTTTGCTTAGCCCTGAGATGGTAGTGGATGCTGCGGAGAAGGTCAGGGTTATCAGAGATAGACTTCGGATGACGCAAGATAGGCAGCGGTATTGGGCCGATAGCCACCGGAGGCCGTTGGAGTTTGAGGTATAGTTTAGATTTTTCTAGTATTTGAGTCTGATTATGATTGTTTTAGATCAAGCTCTAAGCCTTGTGTTTTGTTCTAGGTTGATGATCTTGTGTTCCTGCGGATTTCTTTGACGCATGGCATGATTTGTTTTGGTGGCGACGGGAAGCTTAGTCCACGATACATCGAACCTTTCCGTATCTTGGGCAGGGTCGGTGGAGTGGCTTACCGACTGGAGTTACTGCCTGCACTAGAGAAAGTGCACAGCGTGTTTCACGTGTCGCAGCTGAGACGGTACGTGGCAGATCCCAGTCACGTCTTGGACCACTCCGAGATCAAAGTGGGACCGACACTCAGTTATCCAGAGAAGCCGGTTGAGATCTTGGACCGAAGAGAGAAGGTGCTCCGGAACCCGGTCATTCCCTTGGTTCGCATTGCATGGAGACACCACTCTCCAGGTGAGTCTACCTGGAAGAGAGATGACGACATGTGGGAGCGATTCCCATATCTCTTCGAGCCTTGAGGTAAAATGCTTTCTTTTCCTTGTTCAATTCATGATTGCTGTGTTAGTTCTCATTCAATTTCGAGGACAAAATTTTTTTAAGGAGGGTAGATTTGTCACCTCCAGTTTTTGAATTAGGGGTATTTTTGTCATTTTCCAATTTTTATAATTTTTAGGAATTTTTTTGATTTTATATGATTTTTAGGGATTTGTTTGATTTAGTTTGAATTTTATCCAATTTGGAATTAAGTTAGAGGCCCGGGAAGTCTGGACCATAGTGGGACCAACATACTAGCTGGGCTTAGCCCACATGCCATCCTAACTAGGCTAGAAACCATAAACCATACTCCCATGGCTTAACTAGTCATTAAGAGGCCTAATTAGTCAATAAGAAGTTAAACCGAAACAAATCGAACCAATCCAAACCAAAAAGAACCAAACTAAGTCTATTGGGTTTGGAGGCCTAATGGGTCTCCACCCAAACCCATTAGACCCCCCCTGGCCGGCCACACATAGGCCACACCTCCTCCTCTTTCCTTCACACCTAAGTAACCTCTCTCTCTCCATTTCATTCTTTTGAAGATTCTTCTTCAAGAAGACAAATTCTAGGTAAGCTCTTAAACCCCTCATTAATTCCTCTCTTGCATTTATTTCCTTCACAATAAATGTGGAGGGGATCATTCTCCACATTTTGATCATAGATTTTATAGGTTTCCCTAAAAACTAGTTTAGGATTTTAATTAGGGGTTTTTCTTTATATAGAGTGTATACATATATGTGTATATATATTTATATGTAATTGTATGTGTGTGTAAAGGAGAGTGGTGGTGGTGGTGTCATGAGAGGAGAGTGGTGTGAGAGTGTGTGAGTGAGTGTGTTTGAGTGTGTGTTTGAGTATGTGTTTGTGAGTATATATATATATATATATATATATATATATATTTTTTTTTTTTTTTTTTTTTTTTATATATATATACTCACAAACACATATCAATATATATATATATATATATATATATATATATATATATATATATATATATATATATATATAATATATATATATATATATATATATATATATGTATATATTGATATGTGTTTGTGAGTATATATATATATATAATATATATATATATATATATATATATATATATATATATATATATATATATATGTATATATGTATATATAGATATGTATGTGTGGGTATATATATGTATAGATAGATAGATAGATAGCTATATAGAGTATATATATATGTATGTATATATATATAGATAGATAACTAGGTAGTATATATATATATATATATATATATATATATATATATATATATATATATATATATATATATATGTTAATATATATATATATTATAAAAATATATATATATATATATATATATATATATATATATATATATATATATATATATATATATATATATATATATATAGGGGAGGGAGTAGTAAGAGGGAAAGAGGAATGAGTAAAAGAAGAATAAGAAGAACAGCAGGAGCAGTAGGCCTGCAGTAGCAGCAGCTACTGCAGTAGCAGCAACAGCTTAAGCAGGACAGCAGCAGCAGCTAGGCAAGAGCAGCAGCCGCAGATAGCAGTAGCTGCAGCAGCAGCACAAGCAGTAGCAGGAGCAGCAGTAGCATTAGGAGAAGGAGGAAGGGAAGATTAGAAGAATAATTAGAAGAAGAATTAAAAGAAGGATTAAAGAAGATTAGAAGAAGATTAGAAGAAGAATTAGAAGAAGATTAGAAGAAGATTAGAAGAAGGATTAGAAGAAGGATTAGAAGATGATTAGAAGAAGAATTAGAAGAAGAATTAGAAGAAGCTTAGAAGAAGAATAAGAAGAAGAATTAGAAGAAGAATGAAAGGAAGAATTAGAAAAGAATTAGAAGAATAGGAAGAAGGAAAAGAATGAGAAGGAGAAGGAGAAAGAAGGATAGTAGTGTGAGAATGTTGGAAATCGAATTTAGAGGAGATTGAGTGAATCGGATTTGGTGAAGGGGTGAAATTGAGCTCCGAATGTCGGAACGCGTTGAAACTCAGAGGAGACCTAGATTATATGAATTAGATTTTGTGGGTAGGCTCCTGAGTTGAAATCGGAGTTTCGTGTGGGAGTAGGACGATGGCATCGTACCAAACCATTGCATATCTTGAGATATTCAAGATAATCGGCAATAGGCCGTAAGATGGACTGGATGTCCACTCTACCTAGGAAGCTTTGTAGTTAATCAATGTATAGGCTAGTATCCTTCTATCCTAGGAAGCACGGGCCGAAATACTAAGCGTAGGTAGGCTAACTTGGTATTTGCCTAGGTTAAAAATTTACCTTTGTAAAGGATAAATTAAGATATTGGCCTACGGCCAAGATATGGGTTTCGGAGTTCAAGATGGACTCGGATATGGGTTGTAAGGGTTGGTAATGGTTAGAAATAGTCACCTAGACCTAGTCTTGACCTTGGTTGACCACGGTTGACTTTTTAGACCAAAAGTCAACTATGGGTCAACACTTTACCCAATTTAGTCCCAAATTCCATTAGACTTGAACGGTTGACCAAAAGTCAACTGTTAGTCACCATTGACCTAGGATTGACCTAGTGTCACCCTCATTTCCCGTATTTCTCGTATTTTTCCCGTATTTCGTATTTATACTCGTATCTAGATTTTTTGCATGTATTTTATTTTTTTTCCTCAACTTGTGGAATTTTGGTATTTCTCGTATTTTGGGTTTTGTCATGGCTCGGTTTTATTGGGGATGGTCCGGTTTGGTTCGGTTTTATGTGTTGGAGCACCCTAACCCTATCCTACACCCTCAACCCACCACAACTCCCCCACTTTATAACACCACCTACCACTCTCTCTCTTCATTACTTCCTCCATAAATTTTCTTCTTCTTCTTCTTCTCCTTCCTCTACACAACACTCCCAACCCTAGGCAAGTGCACCTTGCCACTTCATGAGAGCCCTATTTTCTTGGTTCATTTGCTAGATTAGGACATGGTGATCAACATTAGTTTCTTGGCATTTTATGATTTGGAGTCTCTATTATTCTAGATCTAAGTCTTCCTATTTTTGGATTTTTGTATGTTTTGATCTATTTTAGTTAGTTTTCTATGAGTTTTGATGTTTCCATGTGGAAGAGCACTCAATTCCACCCAAGTTGGAGCTTTGGAAATCCGGATTTGGAGTTCAGATGGCCAAGTTGTGAGCTTCTGAAGCTTTGGGTTCAGCCATGGTGTTCTTGCTGTCTGGAGAAGACATTGAGCAGTGTGTAGAGCTGTTTAGCTTATGCACACTGAGCTGCACGTGCTCTTTAGCGTGCGTACGCAGACTTGGGTATGCGTCATGTTGGAAGCGTGTCTCCTTGAGCGTGCGTGACTTTTCACCCACGCTTCTCCTTGAGCGTGCGTGACTTTTCACCTACGGTGCTCCTTGAGCGTGCGTGACTTTTCACCTACGCGGCTCCTTGAGCATGTGTGACTTTTCACCTACGCTGCTCCTTGAGCGTGCGTGACTTTTCACCCACGCTGCTCCTTGAGCGTGCGTGACTTTTCACCTACGCTGCTCCTTGAGCGTGCATGACTTTTCACCCACGCTGCTCCTTGAGCGTGCGTGACTTTTCACCTACGCTGCTCCCTGTAGCGTGCGTGACTTTTCACCTACGCTGCTCCTTGAGCGTGCGTGACTTTTCACCCACGCTGCTCCTTGAGCGTGCGTGACTTTTCACCTACGCTGCTCCCTGTAGCGTGCGTGACTTTTCACCCACGCTGCCCCTTGAGCGTGCATGACTTTTCACCTACGCTGCTCTTTCAGCGTGCGTGACTTTTCGTACGCTGCTCCCCTGACCCCTTGTTTAACCCATTGACCCTTGGAGTTTTGGTTTTATTTCTTTAAGCTTGGCTTTTCTATGGCCCTGTATATTAATATTTTATTAGATATTTTATGCCCATTTTATATCCTTATGCCTTTTGTCATGAACTTGATTTTACTTAATATGTTTGGAATGACTATTGTACATGGCTTGGTATGACAAGGAACTGGTATAACACGACAGATACCCGTTGTGGAGCACTCCTGACAAGTTCTCTGACATGATTTATCTTGATAACTTGATAGTGGCCCGAGGCGGCGCACTCCTGACTTGACATAACCTGATAACTTAGCTTGACCTGTCTTGACACAGTGGGTGGTTCTTTCTTGCTTGCTTGTTAAATCCACGTGTCCAGTCTCGCATCATGTCTAGGATGGGACTCCTGAGTACCACGGTCAGGAGTACCTACTAAATGGATTAAGGCAAATAACTAGAATAACACAGTAGTCATGAAGAGATGACACAGCTACAGGCAATCCTGTTACCTGGGTGCTCCAGGGAATTGTAGCCTGCCGTCGAGTAGGGCACATTTCCAGCACACTGTCAGATGTTGTACCCTCTAAGTCACCTAAGGGTACATGTGTCTCCTGGACGATGTACCCACCTGAATTCAACCCTAATCTTTCGTCCTGGGTAGCCTGGATGGTCTGCAGGGCTTGTGGCTGTGGAACAATCTCACTGCATCTTGTTAGTAATTAGGCCTGTGATAACCCTAGTTAGTTAAAGTAGTAAGCCGTAGTATCTGCTTGGCCGTGATTGATTGAATGAGGTATAACCATTTTAGCTATGTCTTGATCCAGTACAAGATTGCTCCATGTTTTGATTTCTTGCATTATTATCTTGTCGATAAATGGTGGAAAACCAAGTTCTGTTCAGATGAAGGGTTACAACCCCGGTCCTTGTTTGGTTTACGGGTTGTAACCTGGCTATCGGAATAGTTCCATGGTTATCTCGTCGTATATCATCCTGATATATTTTTCATAATTCTAGTTTTAATATTAGATTTTCTTGTGCTTATGCTGGCTTTTGTTCTTATTTCGTGGCCCCCTTGTGGCACTTGCTCTTTCTGGGGTTGACCCAGCTGGTTTTGTGTGGCCAGATTTTGGAGTAGCTCCCGAGGATCTACCAAGCTTCCAGCCCAATGGTGGCGACTAGAAGGAACCCGGGCTACGAGTGGGTTTTCTATTTTGTTTCGCTCACTCTATTGTAAATTTATTCTTTTGAGACGTTTAGCCGACGAGCACCTGTTAGCTCGATGCACTTTTACTTACTGTCTGCCTACGGGCTGTAAACATGATTAACAAATCCTAGGGTTGATCATGTATGACTTAACTCTTGCTAGTCCTAACTTTTTGTAATGACTAGGTTCATGATCAGCTGAATATGTGATATTTGGGACGCCTTATTATTGTATATTTAATGATCATACATCTTGCGACCTTACTTACTTGCTTGTGATTGAGACATTAGGCTTGTTCATGACCATAAGAGACTGTTGGCTTGTAGTAAACCCTCATATTTCTAGACAGCCGTGACCGTATATCGAGGTGGTTCCCATTTCAATATACGTAGCTGGCTATGTCTACCCCTGGTCTCCAATATTCTGGTTCTGGGGCGTGACATGGTTTAAGTGGTAGCCCATGCAGGTCTTGTCAATCAAGAAATATGAGGGTTTACCGAATAGATGTCTCAATCAGTATTCGCCCTTGATCTCCGCCCGTATTTTTAAATCCCTAAAATTCTTGCCCTGATTACATGCTTGTATCGTTGATCTGTCCTGGTCCTATTGTTTCTCTGTGTCGTTTTCCTCAGCGGCACTGTACCTGACCCTGCCGATCAGCAAGGAAGAGCACCTCCCGTGGACCAACAGTAACCTGGAGATCAAGCCCAGCATTCCGGAGTCGCCTCCAGAGTGATACCTACTGGAGGAGAGTCACCAGTTCGGCCCATCCAGCCCGCAGAACTAGATGATGGTACCTTGGTAGGTCTCATCAGGACCTTGATAGCTTCCCAGGATCGTCGAAGCGACGCCCTGTACCAGACAGTTCAAGATGCTTTGACCCGAGGCGGACATCTAGGGAACCAGGCGGCTAACAGCTTCAAGCGCTTGAACCCTCATTTCTTCGACGGCAGCGAGGATGCGATTACCGCGGATGCATGGCTTCAGGATACCGAGGTAATTCTGGAAGCAGCTAGGACACCCGAGAATGAAAATGTGGCGGTGGTACGCCTGCAGTTGTTGGACTTGGCTCGCAGTTGGTGGGCTGCGCAAGCCATGGGATTAGTGGCCTCCATTGCTTGGACAGTGTTTAGAGAGAGATTCCAGACGAAGTATTTCGATGCTGTGGCTCAGTACGACCTGCAGACCAGATTTACCAACTTTAAGCAAGGAGGCAGGACGATCGATGGTTATGCGACCGAGTTTTCTAGGCTGAGTAGGTTTGTCCCCACCTTGGTGGCAACCGAGCTCGATAGAGCCCAGCGGTTCCAGCAGGGACTGTATTTGGAGATCTTGTTGGCGGTTGAGCAGCTCGAGCACCAGACGTTCGATGCAGTTTTGAGAGCAGCTAGGAGGCATGAGTACACCTCCCAGAGGATCGTAGATAGGACCGGAGGTAGGAAGCGGTCCCACAGTCAGATGCACCAATCATCAGCTCCAGCCCCGGCAGCTAGGGGATTGACCATTGGAACTCCGAGGCGGGCGACCTCAGTAACGTCGGTTCAGCATTCGAGCCCGACGTACCCGCAGCAGCAGAAGCAGAAGCAGACTTCCGCGATGGGATGTTCTCATTGTGGGAAGCCAGGGCATGTGCTGGCAGACTGTCGCAGGGCACAGAGATTGTGCCTGGCTTGTGGAGCAGCAGATCATAGGATAGGGGCTTGCCCGAATAGGGGTGGTTCATCAACATCCAACCCTTCTAGTTCTTCGGTGAGAGGACCGGCCCCAGCACCAGTTCAGCAGCAGCAGTATCAGTCTTCGAGGCCCTTGCCGCCTCAGTCTCAGGCATTCCAGCAACAACACCCCCAGCAGTATGCACAAGCCCAAGCTCAGACCCAGAATAGACAGAGATGTTTCCAGTAGTGGGGACCAGCAGCCAGAGGACAAGGTCAGGCCATGATGATGGCTAGGAAAAAAGAAGTTGCACCAGGTGAGGTTGTGGCAGGTACTATTCTCGTCAACTCCTCTCCAGCGTCTGTATTATTTGATTCTGGTGCATCGCATTCATTTATGTATGCACGATTCGCGACACGGATCGGATTGGAGCCCGAGTCCTTATCAGTGAGGCACAATATACTTACTGGTAATGGCCTTGTGGGAGTAGATCGTGTGTTTTCCTCGTGTCGGATCGTAGTTAGCGGTAGGGAGTTCCCCGCTAGATTCATAGAGTTTCCTATGGCAGACTATGATGTAGTCCTAGGCATAGATTGGTTGAGGAACCAGTATGCTAGGATAGACTGCCATATTGGCAGAGTTGTCTTTAGTATCCCCGGCGAGCCAGAGTTTTCGTTTTCCAGAGGCACAGTGGAGCCATCTTTTCCAGCATTGCGGATGGCAGTAGCAGCTGTGCAGTTACCCCGAATAGTTGAAGAGTTTCCAGATGTCTTCCCAGAGGAGCTTCTAGGGATGCCGCCGGAACGGAAGATTGAGTTCACTATAGACTTGATTCTCGGGACAGCACCAGTATCAGAGCGAGTCTACAGGATGGCGCCTTCAGAGTTAGAAATTTTATACAAGATGATTGAAGAACTGAGGACCAAGGGATTCATCCGTGCTAGTGGATCGCCTTGGGGAGCCCCGATGCTTCTTATGAAAAAAAAGGATGGTACGTCCAGGCTATGTGTTGATTATCGTACCCTGAATTCGGTGACAATCAAGAACAGATACCCTCTTCCGAGGATAGATGACTTGTGTGATCAGCTCAGAGGGGCTTCAGTGTTCTCGAAGATCGACTTGCGGTCGGGATACCATCAGATCAGAGTCAGAGAGCAGGACATTCCGAAGACAGCATTCAGATCAAGGTATGGACATTGGAAGTTCCTTGTTATGCCCTTTGGAGCGACCAATGCGCCGGCCGTATTCATGGACCTCATGAATCGTATTTTCATGCCTTAATTGGCTTAATTTGTGATCGTGTTCCTAGATGACATCCTGGTCTACAGCAAGAGTGAAGCAGAGCATGAGCAGCATCTCAGAGTCATCCTTCAGACGCTTAGGGAGCATCCGTTGTACGCCAAGTTCAGTAAATGCGAGTTCTGGCTTGATCGTATATCATACTTGGGTCACATCATTACCCGAGGAGGAGTGGAAGTGGATCTCCAGAAGATTGTGGCTATCGAGTCATTGCCGGTACCCAGCTCAGTGGCAGAGGTTCGCAGCTTTCTTGGATTGGCCGGCTACTACCGACGGTTCGTTTCAGATTTCGTAAGGATTTCAACGCCGATGACCCAGTTGACCCGCAAATATGTGCCGTTTGTTTGGACAGCAGAGTGTCAGGAATCATTTAAGAAGTTGAAGCAAGATTTGATAACGGCTCCCATTCTCACCCTTCCAGATGGGACCGGAGGATTCACAGTTTATTGCGATGCTTCAGACAGAGGATTGGGGTGTGTCTTGATGCAGCATGGGAAGGTAATATCTTATGCATCACATCAACTACGTGATCATGAGAAGAATTATCTGACCCACGACTTGGAATTGGCAGCGGTAGTGTTTGCTTTGAAGTTGTGGAGACACTACTTGTACGGAGATAGACTGGAGATCTTTACTGATCATAAGAGCCTGAAGTATGTTTTTACCCAGAAGGACCTTAATATGCGGCAACGAAGATGGCTCGAGCTACTAGTGGACTATGATGTGAATTTGCAGTATCATCCCGGGAAGGCCAACGTTGTAGCAGATGCATTGAGCAGGAGAGCCGGAGTTTATTTTCTGACAGCACAACCAAAATTATTGGCAGATCTTCAGAAGATGGGAATTGAAGTGGTTCTTTCAACCAGCGTGGCATTGATGGCCAGCCTACAGGTTCAGTCCAGCATAGTTGAGAGAATCCGGGTGGCACAGTCAACAGATTCCAGGATCCAGCGACTCCGAGCAGAGTGTGAAGCAGGAAGAAGGCCAGAGTTATGTATCCATGAAGATGGTATACTTTGGCACGCACTCGTCTTTGTGTGCCCAGTGGAGATATCAGACAGGAAGTCATGGCAGAAGCCCACAGTTCACAGTATTCTATTCATCCGGGTGGTATGAAAATGTACCGTGATATTCGTCAGCATTTCTGGTGGAATGGCATGAAGAGGGAGATAGCCCGATTTGTCTCTCGGTGTTTGGTTTGCCAACAGGTTAAAGCTGAACATCAGAGGCCCGCTGGACTTCTTTAACCCTTACCGATCCCAGAATGGAAATGGAAACATATAACCATGGATTTCGTGACCGGATTGCCCAGATCTCCGGCCGGCAGAGATGCTATTTGGGTAATTATGGACAGGCTTACCAAGGTGGCACACTTTCTTCCATTCAGAGTTAGGCAGTCGACGGTGCAGTTAGCAGAGATATATCTCAGGCAGATTGTCAGGCTTCACGGTGTGCCAGTCAACATCACCTCGGACAGGGATTCAAGATTTACATCACACTTTTGGCGCAGCTTGCAGAAAAGCTTAGGGACTCGCCTTCAATTCAGCTCAGCTTATCACCCGCAGACGGATGGTCAATCAGAGCGCACAATCCAGACTCTTGAAGATATGTTGCGATCTTGTACCCTTGACTTCGGTGGTTCATGGGAGAATCATCTGTACCTGGTAGAATTCTCATACAACAACAGTTATCAGGCCAGTATCCAGATGGCACCCTTCGAGGTTCTTTATGGCAGGAAGTGCAGATCTCCGCTAGCATGGGACGATGTCGGAGAAAGGCAGATGCTCGGACCCGAATTGATTTCCCAGACGGTTGAAGTGGTCAGAAAGGTCAGAGATCACCTCCGAGTTGCCCAAGAGCGCCAGTGCCATTGGGCCGATGCTCATCGGCGTCCCTTAGAATATGCTGTCGGCGACCATGTATTCTTTAAGATCTCACCTAACCGCGGCGTCATTCGCTTCGGCATGCGGGGAAAGCTTAGTCCTAGGTATATAGGGCTGTTCGATATTCTAGAGCGAGTAGGAGGTGTATCCTATCGTCTCGCTCTTCCACCATCGCTAAGTGAGGTACATGATGTATTCCATGTGTCCCAATTACGACGGTATATTCCGGACCCGAGCCACATACTAGACCATTCGGAATTGGTTGTTGGTACTAACCTTTCGTATGAGGAGAGGCCCGTGTCTATATTGGACCGGAGGGAGAAGATACTCAAGAACAAGACTATTAAATTAGTCCGTGTTGCTTGGGGTCCTCACTCTCTAGGTGAGTCAACGTGGGAGCGTGAGGACGACATCCGATCGTGATATCCCTACCTATTTGACTCGTGAGGTATAATATCTTTCTTATGCCTTACGTTTTCCCTTCCTTGCTTGCATTGTATGATTGTATGATTGAACTGCTTAGTGTAGCTTGTCGTGGCAATCTCTAGCTCCTTGATTAAATTCCGAGGATGGAATTCTTTTAAGGTGGGTAGAGTTGTCACCCTCATTTCCCGTATTTCCCATATTTTTCCCGTATTTTTCCCGTATTTTGTATTTATACTCGTATCTGGATTTTTTGCATGTATTTTATTTTTTTTTCCTTAACTTGTGGAATTTTGGTATTTCTCGTATTTTGGGTTTTGTCATGGCTCGGTTTTATTGGGGATGGTCCGGTTTGGTTCAGTTTTATGTGTTGGAGCACCCTAGCCCTATGCTACACCCTCAACCCACCACAACTCCCCCACTTTATAACACCACCTACCACTCTCTCTCTTTATTACTTCCTCCATAAATTTTCTTCTTCTTCTTCTTCTCCTTCCTCTACACAACACTCCCAACCCTAGGCAAGTGCACCTTGCCACTTCATGAGAGCCCTATTTTCTTGGTTCATTTGCTAGATTAGGACATGGTGATCAACATTAGTTTCTTGGCATTTTATGATTTAGAGTCTCCATTGTTCTAGATCTAAGTCTTCCTATTTTCAGATTTTTGTATGTTTTGATCTATTTTGGTTGGTTTTCTATGAGTTTTGATGTTTCTAATTGGAAGAGCACTCAATTCCACCCAAGTTAGAGCTTTGGAAATCCGAATTTGGAGTTCGGATGGCCAAGTTGTGAGCTTTTGAAGCTTTGGGTTCAGCCATGGTGTTCTTGCTGTCTGGAGAAGACAGTGAGCAGTGTACAGAGCCGTTTAGCTTACACACGCTGAGCTGCGCGCGCTCTTTAGCGTGCGTACGCAGACTTGGGTACGCTTTCTGTTGGAAGCGTGTCTCCTTGAGCGTGCATGACTTTTCACCCACGCTGCTCCTTGAGCGTGCGTGACTTTTCACCTACGCTGCTCCCTGTAGCGTGCGTGACTTTTCGCCCATGCTGTTCCTTGAGCGTGCGTGACTTTTTACCTACGCTACTCCTTGAGCGTGCGTGACTTTTCACCTACGCTGCTCCTTGAGCGTGCGTGACTTTTCACCCACGCTGCTCCTTGAGCGTACGTGACTTTTCACCCACGCTGCTCCTTGAGCGTGCATAACTTTTCATCCACGCTGCTCCTTGAGCGTGCGTGACTTTTTACCCACGCTGCTCCTTGAGCGTGCGTGACTTTTTACCTACGCTGCTCCCTGTAGCGTGCTTGACTTTTCACCTACGCTGCTCCTTGAGCGTGCGTGACTTTTCACCCACGCTGCTCCTTGAGCGTGTGTGACTTTTCACCTACGCTGCTTCCTGTAGCGTGCGTGACTTTTCACCCACGCTGCTCCTTGAGCGTGCGTGACTTTTTACCTACGCTGCTCCTTGAGCGTGCGTGACTTTTTACCTACGCTGCTCTTTCAGCGTGCGTGACTTTTCGTACGCTGCTCCCCTGACCCCTTGTTTAACCCATTGACCCTTGGAGTTTTGGTTTTATTTCTTTAAGCTTGGCTTTTCTATGACCCTGTATATTGATATTTTATTAGATATTTTATGCCCATTTTACTTAATATGTTTGGAATGACTATTGTACATGAACTTGATTTTACTTAATATGTTTGGAATGACTATTGTACATGGCTTGGTATGACAAGGAACTAGCATAACACGACAGAGACCCGTAGTTGAGCACTCCTGACAAGTTCCCTGACATGATTTATCTTGATAACTTGATAGTGGCCCGAGGCGGCGCACTCATGACTTGACATGACCTGATAACTTAGCTTGACCTGTCTTGACACCGTGGGTGGTTCTTTCTTGCTTGCTTGTTAAATCTACATGTCCAGTCTCGCATCATGTCTAGGATGGGACTCCTGAGTACCACGGTCAGGAGTACTTACTAAATGGATTAAGGCTAATAACTAGAATAACACAGTAGTCATGAAGAGATGACATAGCTACAGGCAATCCTGTTACCTGGGCGCTCCAGGGAATTGTAGCCTGCCGTCGAGTAGGGCGCATTTCCAGCACACTGTCAGGTGTTGCACCCTCTAAGTCACCTAAGGGTACATGTATCTCCTGGACGATGTACCCACCTGAATTCAACCCTAATCTTTCGTCCTGGGTAGCCTGGATGGTCTGCAGGGCTTATGGCTGTGGAACAATCTCACTGCATCTTGTTAGTAATTAGGCCTGTGATAACCCTAGTTAGTTAAAGTAGTAAGCCGTAGTATCTGCTTGGCCGTGATTGATTGAATGAGGTATAACCAGTTTAGCTATGTCTTGATCCAGTACAAGATTGCTCCATGTCTTGATTTCTTGCATTATTATCTTGTCGATAAATGGTGGAAAACCAAGTTCTGTTCAAATGAAGGGTTACAACCCCAGTCCTTGTTTGGTTTACGGGTTGTAACCTGGCTATCGGAATAGTTCCATGGTTATCTCGTCGTATATCATCCAGATATGTTTTTCATAATTCTAGTTTTAATATTAGATTTTCTTGTGCTTATGCTGGCTTTTGTTCTTATTTCGTGGCCCTCTTGTGGCACTTGCTCTTTCTGGGGTTGACCCAGCTGGTTTTGTTTGGCTAGATTTTGGAGCAGCTCCCGAGGATCTACCATGCTTCCAGTCCAATAGTGGCGACTAGAAGGAACCCGGGCTACGAGTGGGTTTTCTATTTTGTTTCGCTCACTCTATTGTAAATTTATTCTTTTGAGGCGTTTAGCCGACGAGCACCTGTTATCTCGATGCACTTTTACTTACTGTCTGCCTACGGGCTGTAAACATGATTAACAAATCCTAGGGTTGATCATGTATGACTTAACTCTTGCTAGTCCTAACATTTTGTAATGACTAGCTTCATGATCAGCTGAATATGTGATATTTGGGATGCCTTATTATTGTATATTTAATGATCATACATCTTGCGACCTTACTTACTTGCTTGTGATTGAGATATTAGGCTTGTTCATGACCATAAGAGACTGTTGGCTTGTAGTAAACCCTCATATTTCTAGACAGCAGTGACCGTATATCGAGGTGGTTCCCATTTCAATATACGTAGCTGGCTATATCTGCCCCTGCTCTCCAGTATTCTGGTTCTGGGGCGTGATACCTAGGGTTGACCTAGAGTTGACCAGAGTTCACCCGTTGACCAAAAGTCAACTATAAGTCAACTTTTGACCTAGTTTGATATGGGTTGACTTCCAATGTTCTCTTATGACCAAGGCTGACCCAACTAGACGTGTATTGACGTAGAATGACTTAATGGGATTTAATTTGATTTGACTTTACTTCCTAAACATAGTATTGATATGTCTTGTTCTCTATAGGTCCTCGAGGCACTGCATTGGATCCAGTTGACATATTATATTATATCACAAGCGAGTACATTCTCTGATAACTTTTTTCCAATTTATGATAACTATTATGATTCATGTACTTAGTGTAGATATACTTATTCCTAACACATGGTTCTCACGGATTGGTATTCATGGATCTCGATGAGAGATGTTACTCCTTGTTAGCTTGGGATGTATTGTGCAAGCTCCCTTGTAGCTCTTGCGCAATATATGGTCATTGATTCTAGAGAAGACTTGCTTCCTTCTCATAGAATCCCGTGCAGTGGCGTGTCCTGTTTGGATCTATTCTACCAGTTGGGGGTAGGAAAGTAGTAGCGTATGCCTATGATCAAATACATCCTACATTCCCGAACAGTGTTAGTCATATACCGCACTTATGACTAGCCAGGCCAGTTCTCTACAGGTGCCCAAGCCGATCACAAGTTGAAACTACTACTCACACACATTGGATAGATGGCTTACCCTGATTTGTGTATATACCAGGATCAGTTCTACTTTTCTGTTCTAGCTCTAGCTCTACGGCTTACCATGCCATGATACATATATGTACACTCCATGATTTCATTGTATATGCTCTATTTACAGTCTTATGGCTTTTGTTCTATCTTGAGATCTGTTATAAGATATATGTACTCGTTCCATCCTAACCGGCTATGTTGAAAATATTTACAGATGCAGAGGAGGACTATTATTGCACTTACTACGGCCCACCGGATGTAGTAGGTTTAGAGACAGATACCCTAGATCAGTAGGGTGCAGTACCGCAGGACGAGATACCGCCTATCCTGTAGATAGAGTAGGTTTTTGTACTGGACATTGTCTTCAGTCACTCTTGGGACTGTTATTATTTTGGCTTGTTTTAGAGACATTGGACTTAGACTTGTATATTCTTTGTGTTTGGACTGGACATGTTATAGTTTATTATCGTGTTGTCTTTATCTTTCAGTATTTACTTTATCATCTTAGAGTTGTGATTGAGTACTTATATATCATCATTGATTGTCCTTCATTCGGAGTTGGCCATATTCTCGACAGGTTTTGATATTATATAAACTGTTGTTAGAGTAGTAAACCTACAGCATTCCACGCCATTTTTTCGGTGAGGGCTGGGCATTGTTACGCATACGTGCCCTTATAGCGGGTGCGGGTCGTGACAATTTCAATGACAAACATATTATTATAACAGATAAAGAGGGGTGAGAACCCCAACATTGTGACCGTCTTTCTGGCCACCCATCGGAAGAATGAAAAGCTCATCGATGATCGAGCCACGCAGAGCTATGTAAGTATTACTTTATGTGTCACAAAATTTAGTATAACTTAAGAAATCTGCAATATATATCCATAGATGTGAAACAAAAATAGTAGTAAATATTATGCTTATCGAGATACGTACTTTTCTAGGAGGAGTATTGTAGGCTAGAGCGTGAGATGTCTAGTGCATCTACTAAGGGAGGAGCTGGTACTTTCTCGTAGCCCCCTCCGGCTCGGACGTTGGACGAGCTCTGTATGACCGCCATTGGTGGTCTTCAGAGGGGTACGTACTACGGTATGGGATCCTACGGTACCTTTGTGGTGATGCAATCATCCAGGGCCCCCTCCGCCAGTGTGTATTCCCCACACCCCTCACAGGAGTCGGTCCGAGTGGAGGAACTCCGTCGCCAACTTACTGAGCTCCATGATGAGCTGTTACAGAGGATTGAGGTGCAGCCCTCTCAGCTGCAGACGGACGATGAGGCCTTCACCACATGATTTGGTATGATCGAGCGCACCATTAGGAAGACAGGTGAGAGGACGAATCGTGTCGTTCAGGTGGTACAAGAGAGGGCGGATCTTGCCGTTCACGCGTTGTACGGGTCGCAGATAGCCATTGGCGAACAGGTTTTGAGGCTGGTAGCTGTTATAGATTTCAGCAACTCTAGACTGCTAGCCATTGAGAAGACACTTCCTGGTCGTACATCGGCATTTACACCGACTGTAGCGGTTCCATTGCCTCCTCTTCTTTTTACTAATGATTCATCACCGGTGATGCTAACCCCGACACAGTATAGGTTCATGATGTCCCAGATATCAAGACTGCCTACTCCTCCTCCTCCTCCTTATCCTGACCAGGCGTAGTAGTCCTTTAATGGACTTATTCATTTGTTGTGTTGGTGACCCATTGTTGGTTCTTTATGTATTTATTTTATACACTTACAATTTGTGTTATGTTATGTTGAATATTATCGGGCACACTTTTGATAGCCGTTTGGTAGTGAATTTGTATCCACCCGGCTATTGCATGTCTTTCTGATCGTTAGATTCTATTTATTTGATTATTGGTAGTTCTTTTTTATCATTTGTCTCTATATTGGTTTACCGGTATTGAGTGTTCCACCGAAGGGGTCGGCGAACCCAGGGAATTGTACAGAGGGTTGCTCCGGGTCTGTTATATACAAACTGTCACTCTAAATGCTGGTACAATGCTTTATAATGTAACTATCATTTATATAAAAAGCATACAATATTCTATTTTTTTAGTTTTTTGTATTTAGCGACGTTTAGCGACACTCAGTGACGCTTTGCAACGCAAGACAATGTCGCTAACGTGTATCCGAACGTCGCTAAACTGAGAATCAACATGTTGTTGAACATCGTTGAACGTCGCTAACATGCTGACGTGGCCAATATTATAGTTCAACAACATTAGCCAGTCTACGTTACTATCTTCGTCGCTAAGTTTGTATCAGCACGTCGCTATGCAAGTATCGTAATGTCGCTGGTTGACGCCAAACGTCGTTAAAATGGTGACATAGCAAAACAAAATTTCTAAATATCGAGTAGCTAAACGTCGCTTAACTTTGCAAACAACGTCGCTAACTGTTGAAAGTTAGCGACTATTAGCAACGAATTATTTCGTCGCAGATTAGCAACGTTATGTCGGTAAAAGTCGCTACTTGTGAAAAAACCTTGTGACATTCTGCGTCGCAGAAATACGTCGCTATAGCGACGAAAGGTGACGTTCTTCCTGTTAGAGACCATGTATTATGCGATATCATCCAAACGTTGCTAAGTTCATCGCAGTTTACTTTAGCGACATTTTTTTATGTTTAACGACGACTTCTAACGTCGCAAATGTGATATATTTTGGTAGTAATGACTTACTCTTCTTCTGCTCTGAATCTTGGAAGTCGATAAGGTAGATTTTGGATCCATGTCGTCAAGAAGATCAGGATGGATCCACATGACTTTACCATGCTGAGTAGTGAGTGGTACAAGTTAGGTTGTCTGATCACGAACCGAAGGAAGATTGATGACCTGTAATATCGTGTTCGATGTCAGTATAACACCGTCCTGCACTTTAATTGTAGGATAATCTCTAAACTGGAGAGATACAGGATTTGCAGAAACCTGCTTCTCATTCGTATGCAACATAATGGCCTTTGAATCCAATAATTGTTGAATATGATTCTTCAATATGTCGCAACACTTTGTGGGGTGATGCACATATTAATGATAGAAGCAATACTTCAGATCATTGGTTTGCCCTACTTTCTCTAGCCTTCGAAGGGGAGGTAGTTGTAGTTTGTTTCCCTTCATAAGTACTTGGAAGATGTCCAATATAAGTGCTTCATTGAATGTGTAATGTGGCTTAGGCCTTGGAGCAGCTGGAGCTTTTTGACTGGGCTGGGAAGCAGCTGCAAAAATATCCACCGTAAATGATTCCTTTCCTTTGTTGGTTTACCCATAAGTGTTATTTTTGTAGGGATGCTTCGCTTTGTATTTAGGTGATTTCAACCCAAGCAGATACAAAACTTGGACAGAATTTTCAGCCTTCTTGACAACATCGATGAAGCCTAGCCAGTCATTATAATCTCTAGGTCGATGCAGAATCTGACTGTGGGTAAGAAATTACCCACACATGTGTCAATCAACACCAATTGAGGAGTCCCGGGATGTACTTCCATCGATAATCTCCTAAACTATTCAATAAATTAATGAGCCGGCTCTTTATTCTCTTGCTTTGTCACAATAAGCTTTGACATCGAGACATCGCCTAACCCTTCATAGAATCTAGTAAGTTACAGTTTCTCCAGATCTTTGAATTTTTTAATACAATCATCTAGTAGATTGCATAACCATTCGAATGCTACTCCCTTCAAAGTACCGATGAACAATTTAGACCAAAGTGCATCATTCTATGGTATATGAATAGTCTGGGAGTAAAAGTATGTCAAATATTGACTTGGTGAGCCTGTTCCATCATAAGAAATTAGAGATTAGGGTTTGCACTTTGGAGGACAAACCACGTTATCCTATTCTGATGGATAAGGATGTGACATTCCCATTTAATAGAGCTTCTCCTTTAAAGTCATATCAACTAACTAGGCTTTAATGCCTTGATTAGCTTTTAAAGCATCAATGGGATGACTTGTAGAGGTTGACTGCATAATAGTTGGTTCTATCTGTTGTAATATAGGCGTAGAGATATTTCCAACTATCGGTGGCTGATTAAGGTTTAACGACTCCCTAATTGTATCTTGATCGGCAGAAGATTGAGTTGATGGATGTTTGACCTAGGACAGCATTCTACCGCCGACACTGCGGCGTAGGCTGGACGTACCCACGTCTCGTGCCCTTGCTCTAGGGTGCGGGTCGTGACACATTTTTAGTGGTGGCCCATGCAGGTCTAATATAGAAATGTTGTGGTATTCGAACTAGAATATCACTGCAGCCTGCAGTAGGAATTAAGATATTTTGAAGGTACTCAATCACACTAGGAAAAACTCTTTATCTGATTTCGTATGTCTACATTTTGCTGCTTATTGTCTTCCTTTGAATTTTAACTGTCCTCCTTTGATATTTCGACTCATTCTCAGTAATTGTTTCTTGTTTGATCTGTGTCTCCAGGATGGTTGAGACGAGATCGCATCGCCCCGGGACGGAAGATGCTGTAGAGGGGTCTGCCACCTCTCGTATCCAGCAGAAGCCAGCTTCCGGTATCGTAGGGCCAATGCAGCCCTCAGGAGTCGGTGTTTCTCCAGCTTTTAGAGGAGCACCTCCACCAGCCAAGAAGTAGAGCCCGGTACTTCCTGAGATCCTTCTGCCGCAGCAGCCTACACCTGCTGGGATAGTAGATGATGCATGTCTCTTCTCCTTTGTGGAGAGGATTCTGAGTCTCAGCAGCAGTAGCAGCAGCGGAAGACTGCCGACTTCCGCCAGGGATTGACGAGGCGCATCAGCTGGTTCGCACTACTGTAGAGATGGTGACTGCTTAGGGGGTGCAGCAGCAGCCTCGCCAGAGAGAAAAGGATATCCAGGACTTCCAGAAGATGCATCCTAGGGAGTTGGGTACTGAGGGCATTCATTATGTGGACGATTGGATCGAGCATATCGAAGAGATATTAAGGCTGACGTAGATACCAGCTCGACTCCAAATCGAGGTGGCGGGCAGTCAGATGCAGGACTTAGCCCGTGCTTGGTACCAAACAGATCCCAGGGTAGGAGTTGAGGGCCAGACTTGGACGCAGTTCAAGGAGCAGTTCAAGAAACAGTTCTTCCCAGATGTGGCCTTGGAAGGCATAGAGGCACAGTTTGAGAGTCTGGTTCAGGGAAACCAGACAGTAGCTGAGTACGCCGGAAAGTTTTGCCTGTTGGCCCGATTCATAGATGACTTGACTGAGAAGACGAAGATGAGGAAGCTCTGCCGAGGCTTGATTAGGGAGGTTCTGTAATACCCCAGTCCTAAAATACGTAGGACTAGGAACGTGGACATGCCAGCTGTATTCATACGAAGTACACTCCAATATATGGAAACCTCGTATGAATACATAAGCTGTAAAATGCAGTAGAACCATAACTAATCTCATCCACACAAAATAAATGAATAAAAGATATCATACAATGATAATGAATTATCTTGATACAATATGTTGGGCGGAGACAAATCTACTACCAACAAGTAAAGGAAAAAATACATGAGAAAAGAAATGATTTAGCGAGCGAAGCGAAGACGATCCAAGTGCAATCATCCTCGAAGAAATAGCGATGATCAAGGCTAGAGCTAGAACACCTACGAAAGACAAGAGCACACACCTGGCGAGATGACCAGGTCCTCAGAGGGACGTAACAAGACACATAATATCATGCCATATAAACTGAATAAATATTGCTCAAATAGATAAGGGTTGCTTGCAATAGGTTACCTAATCGTACTATAGTGAATGCAATAAGAACAAACCATTGACGCATGGGCCGGATCAGGAATATCAGGAATCAGGACCGTATCTCCTACTGGAGATAACCGGCAATCAGGACCGTACCTCCCACTGGAGATAACCGGCTATCAGGACCGTACCTCCCATTGGAGATAACCGGCAATCAGGGCAGTGCATACATGACCCATACATTAAGGAACTGTTCTTCCCACCCAATGCCTATTATGTTGTATCCACAACATAAATCCTCTATTAACCGCTAAGTCAAACTAAGCATGCAACCTCTATTAGCGGTTATTCCTATCATACGGTTTATACGTACCGGTGGCCAACCAGTCACGCATGTCCGTGTTCTACATGCGACACACAACATCGTGGTACAACGTGTCAAGGCCAATGAATGCAACACATAAAGGTGGTCCCTTAAATCTAGGTTTAATGTGTAAGAAAAATAATACACAACAGGAAATATAACTGGACAGTAAATTCTAACAAGTTATGCTATGTATCACAGTTTATTTTGCATAAAAAAATAATGAATAATGCATTAAATATGAGCTAAAATAAATAAACAGCAAATGGCAAGGTGTCTTGCCTGGTAGGACGCCTGGTGTGCTGCAATGTTCCGACAAGTCCTCATAGCCCAATCACCATGGCCAATGCACACAGGGCCCAAATTCGCAATGAAATAGGAACGTGGGATCTGTCGTGATCAATAAAGATAATCGGGAAGAATTCGTGGAAATAAGTATATATACTATCTTTAGCAAGTATTTTTATAATGTGTAAAAAAAATTATGATATTAGTTAAAACAATTTAGGTAAATCTTTACTTTGTTAAATAAAATTATTTTAGGCCGAACTGTAATTTGTCTAAATAATATCTATATTTTAAAAATCTTGTAGGTAATAAGTACTCGAAAGTTGTTGATTTAATTAGAAAATACTAATATTTATAGTACTTTAAAAATATATTTTTAGCAGTTAAAATAGTTTTAGATAAAGCCGTTTTAGGCTGAAGACTAAGTTGTCAAAAATAGAAATTTTATTAAAAGCAATATTTCACTTGTTTAAATTATTTTATACGAAAATAATACTAGAAAATTATTCCAAAATTTGAAACTAAATTTTTCATGGGTCAAAATGTTTCAAATGAATATATAAAATAAAATCTCGAAAGATATTTTAGGAAGCTACCTTTATTCCATATATAAAATTTTGAAAGAATAATAATATATACTTCACAAAATAGTAATATGTATAGAATAAATTATTTATTTATTTATTATATTTTTTAATACTTTATAACTAAATTGAATAGTAACTACTAAGAATATAAAAAAAAACTTCCCAAATTTTTCAAATATGCTGTTCTCTCATGAGAACAGCTCCCCTTTATTATCATAGAGAGAGAAAGGAAATGTTTGGTACTATATGGAGAGAGAGAGAGAAGAAGCAAAGTAAAAAATCACAGAAAGAAGAAGAAGAAGGAAACGTTAAAAATGGAAGAGCGGGAAGAGGGGTTTCTCGTGAAGCTCACCGGGAGGGAGGCAGACTGAAGGGGGCGCCGACACGGCGGCTGTGCGCGCTGGTGATGAGCGTGGAGGGGGCGGATGGTCGGGACGGCGGATCCGCAGGCGGCGCTTCTCCGAGGGCTCGACGGCGTACATGCGGTGGCGACCACGGGATGGGCTCGACATTTTTGGCTGGCGTAGGGCATCTGTCTGCGGAGGGCGACTCCGGACGTGGCACGAGTGGAGGCGAGACGGTAAGGGGCGTTCACCGGGCACGACGAACCGGCAGAAAAGGAATCCGGTTGTGTGGCACGGTGGCTGCATCGAGCGCACGAGGATGAGCATACAACTGCGCTCAGATTTTCGGCCGGCGGGGGAGACCTACGGTAACCACGCCGCTGGTCGGGCGACGACAGCGGAGAGGAGGTAAGTTTTGGGAAATTTTGTGTTGGGGATGGTGTTGGAATCGGTCTAGGTTGTGGTGATGTTGGTTTGCCGATGGCGGCGACGGTGATGCCCGGGACGGGTCGATGAATTTTCGGAATTGGGTACAGGTGGCGGTGGTGGTTGTAAAATTTTGTGGTGGCGGTGGCGATGGTCCGGGGTGTTGGAAGAGGAATCCGGCGGGATGTGGCAGTTTTGGTGGCGGTGGAAACGATGGGTTTGGGGTCGTCGGAGGGAAAAAGCCAGCGGTGGTTGTCCAGTGGAGATGGTGGCGACGATGGTTGTTTTTCTGTTGGGTGTGGCGATGATGATACAGATGGTGGCTATTCTGGTGGTGGTAGGTCGTAGGTGTGGGACTGTGGTGTGGTTGCGCCAGCCGCGACGAGGTAATTAACGGGTGGTGGTGGCGGAACGGTGTGTCCGGTTTTGTCGGACACGATGAGGAGTTGTATATATAGAAAATATATAGTGGATGATCTCGAAGACACAGACACGATGCACATCTGGTTTGTGAATGTGGAGAAACTTTGTGGATTGGAAATTTGTGGAATAATTGTGGAGGAAGCAATGTGGAGGCTCCCCTTATATAGGGGTAGAAACTCCTAGTTGGGTAAGGTGTAGGAATGATTTAAATCCCCATTAAATAATTTCTACTTTTTATTTTAAATCAATTAAATCAAAATCAAACTAAAATCAAATTTGAATCCAAATAATCTAAATCCAAATATAGATAATTCACATAAATTAAACTATCCGATAAATAAAATTAAATCCAAGTTTAAGTTACCATAATAAATTTAAATTATCTTTTCTAAAATATAATAATAATTAAATTCTGAAAATTATAATAATACTAAATTGTTTGAAATACCTTTTTAGTAAATTAAAATAATTAAGAAGAACAATATTTCAAAAATTCAAAATATATACATGAATTAAATTTCATGTACTCGCAACTCGCATGCAATAATATAAAATATTTTTCTAGTAGAAAAATATCCTTTCTTAAATTATTATCTATACTTATATAACTAAAGCCTCTTTGTAATATTAAAATTAATTAAAACCTTTGACTAAATTTGGCGGAAAAATATTTATATACAAAATATTTATTCCATAAGTATCTCTAAAATAAAAATATCTATTCATATTTACCAAACCTATAACAAAACTTTTTATGTAAAAAGAAAGAATTATCTCACATATCCGTATTCACACTTGACGTACTAATACTCAAAGATAAATCCCTACCAAAAATAAAAAATCATAGTAGAATTTTAGGGGCTTTACAGGTTCGGTCGCTGACTAAGAGCGATCGAAACGCTGCCCTTGTGGAGATCTTTTCTGGGGCTATGGCAGCGTAGGACGACCTGGGGTTGAAGCTGAAGAGGGGTCGTGACTTCCAGGGTGGTAGCAGCAGCGGAGGCCAGGCCAAGTGGCCTCATTTTTAGCATCAACACCCGCAGAGGCCAGTACATCAGCATCAGCAGCAGGGCCGGGCACCATTTCAGCAGGTACAGCATCAGCAGCCGGGGGGACAGCAGCAGGCACCCAGGCAACAGGCTATTAGTTATACTTTCTGCAAGAAGACTGAGCACAAGTAGGAGGAGTGTATGAAGAGGCTTGGTAGGTGCTTGATGTGCGGATCAGCGGACCATCAGATACGAGACTGTCCAGTAGCGTCGATGTGTCCAATACCAGGAGGAGGTAGAGCAGCCAAGGCTCCAGTAGGCCAGCAGAAGGGGCCACTGCAAACTCAGCAGTAGAGGTTCCTCCAGCACCAGCAGCAGGCACGGGGAGGAGGACAGCAGGGGCGAGCTTTCGCCATGGCGTCCGAGGATGCAGAGGCCGTTGGAGAGTTGATAGCAGGTTCGGTTTTTCTCGACTCCATTCCAGCTTTTGCTCTCTTTGATTCTAGGGCTTCCCATAGCTTTGTGTTAGTATCATATGCTATTAGACACAGTCTTGTATCTGAACCATTGCCTAGGACCTGCAAGATCATGACTGGGGGTGGTGTCATCCTCGTGAGTTATGTTTACAGAGGGCGGAGCATTATTTTGGGAGGCCGAGAGTTGGGGGTGAGTCTGCTCATCATGCCACTACCGAACTACGATATCGTATTAGGTATGGACTGGTTGAGTAGACATCACGCCCGTATTGATTGCCGAGGTGGTAGAGTTTTGTTTGGAGCGCCAAAAGAGCCAGAGTTCGAGTACACCCAGCGGCTGGCAGAGCAGGACGGCAGAGTCTTCTGCAGAGCTTTAGTTGAGGAGCAGGTGGCACCACATCCCTTGATTGCAGATTTTATGGACATATTTCCAGAGGAGTTGCCAGGCCTTCCACCAGACAGGGATGTAGAGTTCTCGATAGACTTGATTCCCGACGTAGAACTGATTTCTCAGCATGTCTATCGAGTGAACAACAGTGAGTTGGTGGAGCTAAAGAAGCAGGTGGATGAGCTGCAGGACAAGGGCTTCATCCGATCAAGTTCTTCACCTTGCGGTGCACCGGTACTCTTTGTACCCAAGAAGGATGGGTCGGTACGAATGTGTATCGACTACTGGGCACTCAACAACCTGACGATCAAGAATATATACCCACTGCCGTGGATCGATGATCTTTTTGATCAGTTGAGTGGAGCTTAGGTGTTCTCCAAGATTGATTTGAGGTCAGGTTATCACCAGGTGAAGGTGAAGAGGGAGGATATTCCGAAGACCGCTTTTAGGATACGGTACGGACAGTTTGAGTTCTTGGTTATGCCGTTTGGGCTAACCAATATATCGACATTGTTTATGAACTTGATGAACAATGTGTTCCACCAGTACTTGGACAAGTTTATGGTGTTATTCATTGATGATATCTTGGTGTATTCGAAGACCGAGGAGGAGCACGAGGAGCACTTGAGTGTGTTTCTAGAGACACTCAGAAGGGAGAGGCTGTATGACAAGCCCTCGAAGTGTGAGTTCTTCCTGGATAGAGTTGACTTCTTGGGTTATATTGTGACTGGAGATGGTATCTTAGTGGACCCGAAGAAGATCACAGCAGTTGAGGCATGGGTAGCGCCGACTTCAGTGGCAGAGATCAGGAGCTTTTTGGGGCTTGCAGGATATTACAAGAGATTTATACAGGATTTCTCCCGGATTGCAGAGCCGTTGACTCGGCTGACCCGAAAGGATGCTGAGTTTGTTTGGTCGAAGGAGTGTCAGGCAGCTTTTGATGAGTTGAAGAAGCAACTTATGAAAGCTCCGATTCTGACATTGCCTTCAGTTCAGGAGGTTTCACTATCTTTAGTGACGCTTCAGGGAAGGGGCTGGGTTGTGTCTTGCAGCAGCATAGGAAGGTGATTGCCTGTGCTTCCAGGCAGTTACATCCACATGAGAAGAACTACCCTACCAATAACCTGGAGTTGGCAGCAGTAATTTTTGCTCTGAAGTTGTGGAAGCACTACTTGTATAGAGAGGGGGTGGAGATTTTTACAGATCATAAGAGCTTGAAGTATATGTTTACACAGAATGAGCTCAACATGAGGAAGCGTAGGTGGCTAGAGTTGATGAAGGACTTTGACATCTCACTACCGTATCACCCAGGGAAGGCCAACGTGGTTGTCGATGCCTTGAGTAGGTATCTGACAACCATATTTTTGACTATGGATCGGCACTTACTTACAGATTTGGAGAGCCTAGGGATTGAGATGATTGTGCCCGGAGTGCAGATGCAGATGTGGGTCCTTCAGATTCAGTCGGACTTGATGAAGAGGATCAAGTCGACACAGTTCGAGGATGTTGCTCTGCGGTGTATCCGAGAGCAGGCTCGAGCGGCTAGTGGATGGAGAGTTTTCTCTTGCACAGGTTGGTGCTTTGCGGCATGGTTCCAGGTTATGTATGCCCAGTGGAGAGCTCAAAAAGTAGATCATATAGGAGGCTCACAGATCTCAGTACTCTATACATCCTGGTGCCGACAAGATGTACAGGGATCTGCGAGAGCAAGTCTAGTGGTACGGGATGAAGCAGGAGGTAGCTCGCTTCGTAGCTAGATGCTTGGTCTGTTAGCAGGTCAAGGCACAGGGGTAGAGGACCGGAGGATTATTGCAGCCATTGCCCATTCCAGAGTGGAAGTGGGAGCATATTATTTGCTATTAAAACCTTTTGATGTAATTTTAATACAAACAGAACAGTGTTACAATATAGGACTTAGACGTAGTCCTAGGAGTACACTTTTGTTTATCTGGGTCCCTTATACCGATGGAGCGAGTGGTAATACATTGACTCCGTTGACGATCTGATGACGGTTCTCGATTCTCAGAAGGTCTGAGTTACTCTGGGTGCTGGAGCTTACGGAGAGGAAGAAGACGTTGAGTGTCTGTATCTGCCTCTCTATATATGTATATCGGTGGTTGTGTGATGTGTGTGTGTAAGAAGGAAGTGATCCCTCTATTTATAGCTTTGCAGGCTGGCTGATCATGCATGCATATGTAGGATGCGCCTGTACGCGAGGACGCCACGTGGTGATTGTTGATGGAGGCGCATGGACGATAGGCTCTGATTGAGGAGTTGAACCCTTCATGTTGCCTTTGTGGATTGCGGCCGAGCTGACACGTAGCAATGGAGAGGATCTTTCAGTTGCTGAGTTCTTGGGTAATTAGCACCCCTTCATAGGCTAAATTAAGTCAAAGGACGCGTGTCGTAGGTCCATGGTTCAAAGATCTCAAATTTTATGGGGAGTGATCTGATAGGATGCTCTTGGGATTGGGCGCATGAGGAGACTTTAGCTCGTAACCTTTAGGAGTCACGAACCAGTCGGAGAGCATGGCTTTTGAGGCGCATGAGGGGCTTCAACAGTGACTTTACTTCTGTCTTTAGGGATCAGAGAAAAGTCTGAGGCATACGGCTTTTGAGGCGCATGCAGAGATTTGGGCGCATGGCTGCGGAGGCGCATGCGAAATGGTTGGGAAGCCACGTGGCTCGTAACCGTCGAAGGAGAGTAATGATGGTGCTGACGTCGGTGACGCTTCGTCTTCTAAAAAAGCTGTCAATGGTTTAATCCTCGGGGGACGTGCTGCCAACTCTTTCAGACTTCAGTATTTAATGTTCTTGACAAGTGATGGACTGTTGACTGGGCACATCGATCGGCATTCTACTGAGTGCATGGGGACGCATGGGGTACATCCTCGTATGGCACTTGGTGCTGATAGGCACATCAGTATGATGCACGGTCTGGCCGGCACATCCGCTTTGCCTGATACGTCTTTATGGGCCCGACTGTTACGTTCTTCGAGTGCTTTGAATAGCCATTTTTTGATTTTGTTGAATTCGAAGCATCAGGTTCATCACCAATAATGCAAATTTATTGCACGGGATTCGGAGAGCCAGCCACTTGGCGCATGGGTTTGATTTGCCCGACCTATAAATAGTGGCATGGAGAGGGTTTGCTTCTCGTTCTCTCACGTCCTCTCGAAATAAACTTGTTTGCTCGAGCACATTCTATTGACGAGATGCTTCTGAGGGTGGAGATGCAATGCGTTGTTTTCATTGATGCACTTGAAGGTGACTGTTACATCCAAAAGTCGGACTCGAGGGCTTATGAGGCAGGCAGAAGGTGTCTATTGCATCCAAAGATCGGAATGCTCGAGCCTCGTCTCTGTTATACTAGAAGAGCCGCAGATCGAAATTGTGATGCTCAGATCATCTTCCTTGGGCTTTAGGAGAGCTCCTCCTCCTGCTAGAGTGGGTGTTGCCCATTCTGGTTGGGCTGAAAGCTGCTCCTTTAGCTGCAGGTTGATTTGCGGTGCTCTTCTCTTTCTTGGTTTGGAGAGATCTTCCTCCAGCTAGAGGGTTGATTTCCACCCTCGTTCTGCTCAATAAATGCTTCATTAGTCGAGGCATTTGATGGCGCATATGCTGACACTTCATGATGTGCCTGACTGGGGCGCTGAAGGGCGGCACATAAGTGAGCTGCTGAAGGGATGCACATAACTGAGCCGCTGAAGGGATGCACATAACTGAGGATGCACATAACTGAGCGGCTGAAGGGATGCTCCTGGCTGATTGTGCATGGCGAGATGTGCCTGTTTGAGAGCGTATGGCGAGATGCGCCTGTTTGAGAGCGCAGGGTGGTTGCTGCGCCTAGCTGTAGACTTAGGGTCTTTTTTTGTAGAAATTCTCCTTTGTACAACTCTTTTTAAGACATGCAATAGACTTTTATATGAAATAAAAATCTTCTTTTAATGTCTATGCTTTGCTATGCCAAGTACTTCATCTGAGCTGCCTGGCGCATGTGATGTTAGGCGCATAGGATTTCTGGTCCTGAAATTCCATGCTTCTACAAGACCCCCTTCAAAGTTTTTAAAACTTTTTGTCAAGTTTTGGAATACTTTGAATAAGACGCATGGTGGCGTCTTCTACGGGGCGTATGACTGTTCGGGCGCATGATTACTCCGCGCATCAATGATGGGGCGCATGCTCCTCTCAGTAAATGCAAATGATAACGCTTCGATAACCAAGAAGATTAATGATGATCTTTTTGGATTTATTTGCAGTTATCTCCTCATAGAACCCGAAGCGGCGGCTGAGGTCACACTTCTTTGGTTCACGCGTGCGACTGGGCCTGTAAATAGGCGTGAGATGGAGAAAGAGAGAGTTCTTCCTCTCCTTGCTTTCTTCTCTCTTTTTTTAGAGTTATTCTTTTGAAAAACCCTTTCTTCTTTCAAGAAATGGCTTCCAAGACTCCTCGCGGCGGTGCTGGCCGAGGACGAGGCAAAGGGAAAGAGCCTGTAGAGGCTGCCGCAGATGATGTCCCCCAGCCACCCGTCGACATTCGGTCGGCAGTGATTGTTGGGTTTCATCATTCTATACCATATCTTTCTGTGCCATTTTTAGAACTCACATACGCCGACGTGTATGGACCTTGAGTCCTGATAATGTGCTGAGGTTTTTTGCCGACGCGCATGGGTTTAAACCCTAATGATGCACTGAAGCTCCACTGCTGACAAGCGTGGGTTTAGAACCTGATGATGCGCCAAAGCTCTACTGCTGACGCGCATGGGTTTAAACCCTGATGATACGTCGAAGCTCCACTGCTGACGCGCATGGGTTTAGACCCTGATGATGCGCCGAAGCTCTACTGCTGACGTGCATGGGCTTAGACCCTGATGATGCACCGAAGTTCCTCTGCTGATGCGCATGGGTTTAGACCCTGATGATGCGACGAAGTTCCTTTTCAGATGCGCCTGAGCCTTATGCACTTTTGATGAGAACGTGGCTCAGATTCATTTGTTGTTTCTAATATCTCTGAATCTTTGCCTTCTTTTGTTGACCACCAGTGTTGATGATTGTCCCACTCTTGAATAAAGTACTTCTGGACGCTGCCCTCTGTTAGATGGAGGTGGATTATAATGAGGAGGTGATAAACCCTGCCCAAGCTGCCATTATGCTGGATCAACCTCTCGAAAGAATGACTCAAATATGGGAACAACAGCATGGGTTCCTCCAACGGATGATGGAGCGTGGCCTTTTAAAATCTGCAACTTCTGATAATATGACTTTCTTGAAGCCTGAGTTCCTGTTTGGGGACCACCTTACTTCTATTGAAGCAAAGATGTTAAAGGTCATGGAAGATTGGTTCTTTACAGCAAAGGGGGTGCATATGACTGTTAAGCAACTTGAGCATCAATAGCCTTTGACGGCTTTCTGTCGTCTTGCTTCCAAGAGGAGGATGTCTTGGGAGCTAACCCCATCCCAGGGGTGAGCGATGGCAGTCATCATCAAGATCGACTCTACCTCCGATCAGAGGGATACTTTGACCGCCGTGCGGGCTGGGCCTTCTTTCACCTAGTGGACTCTACGTCCTGGGAGCATTTACAGTGACGTTCCCATCAACACATTTGCTTTTAGCACTTCGACTTTTGCAAATCGTATGCAACGGTCGTACCCGAAAGGTGAATTTTGGGTAGAGGGTTGGTGTCACTATGTTTCCAAATGGGACAAACTGACACTCTGGATGCTGTCGCGATTTCGAACCGAACTCCGGCAGTCGGACGAATGCTCCTATAGCTGTTTCTGGCACCTTACTCATTGGATGTCTTCAAAAGCAGTGTTAGCTGCGTATATAATAATTTGGCTTCGGGATTATGTCTTCTCGGGCGTGTCAGGCTCTGTGGAGAGGGTGACCCGGAACCTAATCCTACCAGCTGTGAAATTGGTTTTTTGGCCGTCACCTGGCTCTACTCCCCGTAATAGTATGTAACCTGCTACGAGGTTTACGAGAATTTATGGGAAATATGGTTCATGAACGAGGTAGGAATGACAACTTTTCCCGTGCCGAACTGCCGTTTCATTATTTGATGGGGTGGTTAATTTTATACCATCCCAACGTGATGAGTCCGGGCTCGAAAGAAGATCACAAGGCCGGAGATGCATTCCTCCGTCGTTTCCACCAGAGGAGCTGGTCACATACTGGTGTTCCTGTTTGCAGGAAAGTTTTATCCCACCTTCAGGGGTGGGAGATCACCAAAGTTGGTCCCATCTTTTTGGGTTCTGAGGCCAACGAAGACTTAATAGATTTGGGTGAAGATGCCACCACTCTGACTCCATGGGGATTTCGCTGGTTGCAAAGTATCCGGTCGTCCCATCTGGTGTACCGGAATAGAAACCAGTGTTACCTGGAACCGTATTTGCCGAGCCATTTTGCACGACAATTCGGCTATGCTTAGTTAATGTTGGATAACCCAGTATTAACCTGGGGTATACTGGAAGTTTGCTGGATGGTACACGGGCTTGGCATTACTACAATATCGGATGTACCGGAGCTCGCTTTACGCAGCCTGTTCAGAATTTGCGGCCGCCGATTCTTTTCTCGGCCGCCAAATTTTACTGTGTCATGAACGCCGTGCCCCCCGGATATGATCGGGAAACCAGTTTCATTGTCGGCACCTAGTTAGGGGCGACTGGGAACATATTGGTGAAGGCTCGATCGTACTGTCTGCTAGAGGTGGGTTATCGAGGTACCCCTGTTGTATCTACAGGGGGTCAGGCAGAGCCCTCGGTCGATCAACCGAAAAGATGTGCTGATACCGAGGTTGGCTTTTCTGTGCCAAAGAGGCAGAAGAAGGTATTGTCACCGACAGTGTCATCAGACTCAGCACCTGCGGAGGTAAGGATGTCCCATATAGTCTGGTTAGGTTCGACATCTTGTGACCTACGAACTTTTTTTTGTAGGAGCCGCTAAAAAGGTGACCCCGTACTCCAAGATCTGGTGCCAGCGAACCAAAGGAGGTGGCGGGCTCATCTGAAGAGCGTATTCTGCCGATTATGATATCTCCCGTAGAGGAGAACCCGGACGATGTCGTTGTTGTGGAGATTCCAGTATCTCCAGATTATGTTGGGAGGGAAACTAAGGTTGAAGCAGTTCCCGAGATGGTGCAAGCCGTCGTGGGGGCCTTGGACATTGAGGGTCCAGCAGAGACGGGGCTTGAGGAAGTGGAGTGGAGTTCGTCGTCTTCAGATGATGTTCCTCCAAAGATGCATGAGCCTGTTGCGGGGGCAACATACGTGATTGAAACAGAGGAGAGGGTTGATTCCCCTTCTTGTCATGATGAGGGAAGGTCAGCTGCAGCGTTGTCGAGCCCTACCCCAGACTCAGCAGCGGAGGCTGAGGTGGCTGCCGACCGGGAGGTAGCGACAGATTCTATCCCTGCGGAGGGATTTGATGGTGCAAATGAGACTCGTCCGCCGATCCTGACTCCAAGGGAGCCGAGTCAGAAAATAAGTGCTGATCGCTGCTCTGTCGGAGGTGGAATGTCCGATACGGCCTGCTGATAGAGTGCTGGGGACGGATGCTGTAAACCCCCATAATTTATATTTGATTTAATTAACTTTTTTTATGTATTTCATAAGCTATGGATTGATATGATACGAGTTTATTAACATAATTAATGTATGTATGTGTGTGTATATATTATTATATGTGTGCATGTGCATATTCCTATTAAATAAGGAGTATGATAGAATCTAGGATTTTTAGAATTTATTGTGATTTGTTGTCTTTTTTTGATAACTTAAAAATATATATATATATATATATATATATATATATATATATAGATATATAAAATATATATATATATATATATATATATATATATATATATATATATATATATATATGTATATGGTATTATATATATTAGTTTTGTAAAAATATATACAAAAGTATTGATAGTGGCCGAAACCCCCACCATCAGCAGCTTAAGGGGGTGGGCCCGATCCCATATTCCCATTAGCTAGAGCTAATGCTAGCAGCAGTAGCTGCAAATACTAGAGCAAACCCGAGCCCATACCTAGTCCTAATAGGAATAGCTAGCAGCGGATATATATATATAACCAACCGCTCAAAGCCGAACCCTAACCCCTCCCCGCGATCAATTAACTCTCGACCCCAAGGCCGCCAACCTTCTCCCATACCCAGCGCTCACCTTCGATCTCCTGCCCGCCGTCGCCGACGTCCGGTTCACCGTCCAACCGCTCGGAGTCGACAGTTAAACAGAGAACACTCTGTTTTCGAGGAACCCAGGTACCCGATTTCATTTCCAAATATTTTTGATTCTATCCAACGAAAGTTTGATTTATCGAATGCTATGCGAAGTAGACATAACCCTCTTCAAAACCCTTCGGATAGAATCGAGCGAAACACCATATATCTCGCGGTCTTTCGAACCAAACTTCCCGAAAAACTGTCTAAACAGAACAGTTTTAGGGCAGTTCCAAACCTGTATTTGGAAGCCAATTTTTTGGTAATTCTTCGACTGTTTTGAAAAACTAATTGAACATGTGTGAAGACAATATAGCCAAGTATAGAACGCAACTTGTGGATCGAAGTTTTGGTTAATATGTAGGAAGAAATCTGTAAGTTAAGTTGTCGGAAAAACTGGTTTCTAAATCATAAAAACATATGAAAATTGTCCGATACGACGTGCGCCCCGACAAATCGAGCGACGTGGTCGCACGTTATATGCATCGAAAGGCGCGTATAGACGTTACGGACGTGTGGGAACTGACGGAACTCAGTTTCGTCGCGTGTGCGCGACGAAATCAACGCGTATCCGTCGAGATACCCCCGTATCGACATTTTGCAAACTTGCCCATAACTTCATGTACAATCGTCGAATTGAGACGAAACTTGCGCCAACAGGTCCGGAACGAAATTTTGGTCTTGCATGACAAGTTTGGTTCTATTCGGTGAAGGTCGAATCGGAACCCATTTTTGGCGGGCCCGCGACCTACTCAAACGGGCGAATGTGTACACGGCTCCTCGGAATCCAAAACTGGACATACCGTTGAGTTCCACTCCTCAAACTGAAACCGTAAACATATAGTTTGATGACTTTAGAGACCGTAGACTTTGGAACACGTTTCGGTGCAAAGCAGGTCCAACGACGGACATCGTTTTGACCCAAAATTACGATTTTGCCCATGTTCCAGAATTTGACTTTTCGACATGCGTTTCCTAGGTATATCTTCTTCACCGAGATCATTTTTGATTTTTTTTCAGCGTTTGGAGTCATCTGTGAATTATGAGTTTTGGTGCTGACACTTGCTACACTTGGATTTGCCATTTTTGTACTGCAGGCAAGATACCTTGCCACCTTACTCTATGATTATTATATTCTTATTTTTAGTTGTTATTGTCAGCATTTTATTTTATGTTATTTAAACTGTACGTCCAAGTCACACTTGGGTGCAAGCGACTCTATCGGTCGTTTTTCTTGCTTATTTATTTTCTTGCATTGACTTAGTTTATTGACCACCCATTGATGTTGAGGTATTGGTATATCTCATACGGCCTTGACACTTATTGTATCATGTGATGTGAGTCACATGTAGGACACGTTTTCGTATAGTTGGCTGGCCACCTATACGTTTGGAGCATGCGACGGATAGGAATAACTGCCAATAGAATTGCATGTTAGAAGACTTGGCGGTTACTACAGGTACATATCAGTCATGGAGATGATGATACTAGGCATTAGGTGGGGAGAACAATACTTGACGTATGGGCTTCTTTTCACTTTTCGATTACCTGTGCGCTCCACCGGAGACGCAGGCTCCAGGTGCCCTCTGACGCTTTCCAGAGCGTTATGGACGTAGCCCTTCACATGGTGCCCTCTGATGCTTCCTGAGCGTTATGGACGTAGGCCCCTGGTACCCTTTATGGGAACTATGCCGATCCCATTTTTCAGCGAGGGTTCATGCGTCGAAGGATTGTGTCTCAACTGCATATTCACAGTAGAATGGTCAGGAACCTGATTGCATGCATATTTTTCTCTTATTATATTATCACAGTTTATATGGCATGGTGTTTTCTTGTATCTTGCTATGTCCCCTGAGGACCTGGTTATCTTTCCACGTTTAGACGATATTCCACAGGAGTACGGAGCAGCATTGGAGCTATCTTATATTGATGACGAGGCAGTGCCTTATGACTTCTAGTCTATTCCATATTTGAGACAGTTGTAGACATTATTTTACATCTCTTTTCTTTCTATTTTGCGGAGGTCGGACTCCGATCTTGTGAGACTATTTTTTATAGCTGTTTGGAGTGAGTATGTTCACCGGCTATCTTTTGATGCTCTTATTTATTTATTTGGACTTCATTATCTTCTGTGTTGAGCTGTGATGAGATTAGATATGTTATTCTGGCCTATGATTATTTATTTACAGCTTATGTGTGTATATGAGGATTCCATATATTGGAGTGTTCTTCGTATATATGCAGCTGGCATGTTTACGTACTTGGTCCTACGTATTTTGGGACTGGGTGTTACATATTTTTGTGGTGGCCCATGCAGGTCAGATTTAATATTGTTGGGTTACATGACTGTGCCCAACAAGCCTGCATATAGAAATAGGAATATCTCATCGAGAACTACTACTACCTCTTGACTTCCAAACTCTTCGAAACTTCCTTGATTATTCGATTTACTTCATATCTAATCCTTCCTAATGTCAACGTATCTTCCTCGTGCCGCAGTATGAATCTACGAAGCGGACGTACTTCTGCCTTGGCCCTCACATCTAGCGAAGAGACTACACCAGAAGGACAGAATCCACCTATGACTCCAGCAACACCCTACCAGCCAGAACTGTCGCAGCCTACTACGACACCGACGATGGAGTACCCAAATACCGTAGCACCCCCAGGCAGCCAGGCTGGGCAGACCACTACCATGCCACCGGGAGGGAATGTACCATTGCCACCACCACCACCTTTCCCTCAGCAGTTTCCTCCACAGTCGGGACCTAAGATGCCTCCACCACCAACTGATGGGAGCCCTACTACTCAGTTTATGTATACCATGATGCAGGCTCAGTGGCAACAGACTGAGCTGATGAGACAGACGATGATGGCAGCCATGGCTAGACCTCCACCACCACCTCCAGTACCAGTACCAGTACCGGCTCTGCATCCCTGTGAAGGCTCTATCAAGAATTTCACAGATATGAACCCCAAGGCCTTTAGAGGAACGGAGAAGCCATTAGAGATGTCACAGTGGCTTATTAGTACCGAGAAGCTACAGAAGGCATCCCAGTTGCCAGCTCAAGATTGGATGACAGCAGTGGACCTACTGTTGGAAGACAATGCTCACCACTGGTGGAAGGCCGAAGAGAGACGATTAGGCACCGGGATCACCTGGAAGCAGTTCTATGATACATTTTATGAGAGATTCTTCCCTATTCATGTTCGAGATGGTCTCTATGACCAGTTCCTTCATCTGAAGCAAGGAAATATGACAGTTGACAAGTATGACTCGGAGTTCAATCGATTGAGTCGATTTGGTGCGGGATTGATTCCGACAGAGTTAGAGAAGGCAAGGAGATTTCATCAGGGGCTTGCACCAGAGCTCAAGTCTTATACGACTACCCAGTCTCGAGTCTTCCATTCACCTGTCTTGGAAGAAGCTCGTGCTCAGGAGATTCTTCGCAACGAACAGCAGCATACATCGAGATGCCATACCCCAGCAGTTACACCAGCCCGAGCTACTCAGAGTGGACCTATTAAGAGGGCCACAGGACAGTTCCAGCAGAGACCCTCACCTTATCAGAAGCCCGTTTGCCATTACTGTGGAAAACAAGAACATATCCAGAATGACTGCAGGACTCGCCTTGGATTATGCTTGAGATGTGGATCCAATCAGTACATGCTCAAGGATTGTCCGGAGCAACATACAATAGTACAAGCCCGGCAAAATTCGAGGCCCACAGCCCCAGCTCTCCCAGCACCACAACCCATAGCAGGAGCATCTCGTCTACCATTGCCTTCCCAAGGCGTACAGTACAACAGGCCAGAGCTCAGGGCCCGGGACAAAATTATGGGCAGGCATTCTCACTTGCTGTTGAGGATGTAGAGACAGAGGCAGAGGTTATAGCAGGTATGGTTCTAGTTGTATCTTTTTCTGCTATTACATTATTTGATATTGGAGCCATACATTCATTTATAGCCACAAGTTTTGCCACTAGACACAGCATTTCCATCACACCCTTAGCTAAGAATGTTCAAATCCTCACTGTAGGAGGAGTTATACCTGTTAGTGGTATTTGTAGACTTTGTCCTGTAGTGATAAATGGCAGAGAGATGACGGCACAACTTCTTGTATTCCCTATGCCGACATTTGATGTGGTTCTTGGAATTGACTGGTTTAGCCAACATTTCACTCTCATAGACTGCCATAGGAGCAGTATTATCTTTAGACCTCCGAATGCGGCAGAGTTTGAGTTCACCAAAGAAGACGGAGATAGTTGTGAAGCACCCACATCGGGAACTCACATGATGATGCATGACACCCCTCAGCATCCTATTATCACTGAGTTCGAGGATGTATTCCCCGAGGAGTTGTCAGGACTACCCCCTGACCGAGATATTGAGTTTTTTATTGAGCTTATTCCCGGAGCTGAGCCTATTTCATCTCGAGTATATCGTCTGGCACCCAAGGAGTTGGTAGAGATGAAGACACAGATTGATGACTTATTAGAGAAGGGATTTATTCGTGCCAGTGCGTCACCATGGGGAGCACCCCTTCTTTTTGTGCCTAAGAAAGACGGGACAGTGCACATGAGAATTGACTACAGAACATTAAATGCAGTGACGGTGAAGAACAAGTATCCCTTGCCACGTATAGACGATCTATTTGACCAACTGAGTGGAGAAAAAGTATTCTCCAAGATTGATTTACGATCAGGCTATCACCAATTGAAGGTTCGAAAAGAAGACATTGCTAAGACAGCCTTTCGATCGAGGTATGGACACTACGAGTTCTTGATCATGTCTTTCGGTTTGACCAATGCTCCCACAGTTTTCATGAGTTTAATGAACAAGATCTTTCACCAATACTTCGACAAATTTGTAATAGTCTTTATAGACGATATCTTGATTTACTCCAAGAGTCAAGAGGAGCATGAGCAGCATCTACGGATAGTTTTGGGAACATTGAGGAACGAGAGACTCTTTGCGAAGCTTAGCAAGTGTGATTTCTTTCTCAAGGAGGTATTATTCCTGGGTCATATTGTTACGGGCGATGGTATATCGGTAGACCCAGAGAAGATCACAGTAGTCAAATCATGGCCCGCTCCTGCATCAGCTTCTGAAGTGAGAAGTTTCCTCGGACTTGCGGGTTACTACCGACGGTTCGTAGAAGATTTCTCTCGAATAGCGGGGCCTATGACTCGATTAACTTGCAAGGATCAGGAGTTTGTATGGACAGACGAGTGTCAAGCCGCTTTTGACGAGTTGAAGAAGCGATTGACCACAGCACCGATCTTGACATTACTATCGGGCCCAAGAGGATTTGTGATCTACAGTGATGCATCCGAAAAGGGATTAGGATGTGTATTAAAGCAGCACGGTTGGGTAGTAGCTTATGCATCGCGACAGTTGAGAGTGTACGAGAAGAATTATCCGACCCATGATCTAGAGCTCGCAGCGGTTATCTTTGCTTTGAAGCTATGGAGACACTACTTGTACAGCGAGAAGGTTGATATCTATACTGATCATAAGAGCCTCAAGTACGTGTTCACACAAAAGGAGTTGAATATGCGACAACGACGTTGGTTAGAGTTGATGAAGGATTATGAGATCGAGCTACATTATCATCCGGGCAAGGCTAATGTCGTGGCAGACGGATTAAGCCGTAAGCCCATGGCACACTTTTTGACTACACAGAGGGAGTTGATTAGAGACTTGGAGCAGCTTGGTATTGAGGTAGTATTACCGGGAGCAGATGGCGTATTAGCCAACCTCCAGGTGCAATCATCATTAGTAGAGCTCATCAAGGCAGCATTGCCCAATGACGCTAGATTTCGACGGCTGAAGGAAGGAATGGAAGCAAGAGAGCAGACAGGATTGAGGATCCACACCGATGGGACATTGCGATGTGGTGATCGTATTTATGTTCCCAATACGGAGCTACGGCAGGAGCTGATTGCAGAAGCTCACAGTTCGACTTACTCTATTCATCCTGGAGGGACCAAGATGTATCATGACTTACGACAGTATTATTGGTGGCATAGAATGAAGCGAGAGATAGCTCGTTTCGTTGCCAAGTGATTGGTATGTCAACAAGTGAAGGCGGAGCATCAGAGGATGGTCGGATTATTGCAGCCGCTACCCATTCCCGAGTGGAAGTGAGCGCACATTACTATGGATTTCGTCATGGGTTTTCCTCGGAGTCCTAGAGGACGTAACGCAGTGTGGGTAATTATTGATAGACTTACGAAGTCAGTCCATTTCTTACCTTTTAGGGTGGGCCAGTCGACAGAGGTATTGGCAGAGATGTATATGGAGCAGATTATGAGATTGCATGGTGAGCCTGTTAGTATTGTGTCGGACCATGATTCGAGATTTACTCGTATTTTTGGAGGAGCATGCAAGAGAGTTTGGGCACTCGATTGAAGTTTAGCACATCGTATCATCCGCAGACAGACGGCCAATCGGAGCGTACCATTCAGATGCTAGAGGATATATTGAGAGCGTGTATGCTTGATTTTGGTGGTTCGTGGGAGGACCATCTTCATCTTGTTGAGTTTTCCTACAACAATAGCCATCAAGCGAGCATTCAGATGGATTCGTTTGAAGCGTTGTATGGTAGAAAGTGTCGGTCTCCTGTTTGTTGGAGCGACATAAGAGAGCGACAGCTATTGGGTCCCGAGTTGGTCTTGAGCACAGTAGAGACAGTGAAGAAGATTCATGACCACCTGCGAGCAGCACAAGATCGTCAGAAGCAGTGGGCAGATAATCATCGTCGACCCTTGGAGTTCAAAGAGGGTGACCATGTGTTCTTGAAGATACCCCCACTAGAGGTACGATTCGATTCAGAGGACGTGGCAAGTTGAGTCCAAGGTACATCGGTCCATTCGATATCTTGGAACGTGTTGGAGAGGTTGCCTACAGATTGGCAGTGCCACCGTCACTAGAGGGAGTGCATGACATATTCCATGTATCTCAACTGAGGAGGTATGTGGCAGACTGCAATCATGTGCTTGATCACTCCGAGATCACAGTTGGACCGAGTTTGTCGTACAAAGAGCAACTAGTAGGTATCCTCGATCGCCGAGTGAAGGTGTTACAGAATCAATCTATTTTATTGGTTCACGTGGCATGGAAGCATCACTCGCCAGGGGAGTCTACTTGGGAGCGCGAGGACGACATCCGAAATCGCTACCCGCAGTTGTTCGAAAACGAAGGTATGTCTTGCATTATATTTCCATGCATTGCATTTGATCCTCGACCTTAGTTTAATTTTGAGGACGAAATTTTTTTTAAGTTGGGTAGGATATAAACCCCCATAATTTATATTTGATTTAATTAATTTTTTTATGTATTTCATAAGCTATGGATTGATATGATACGAGTTTATTAACATAATTAATGTATGTATGTGTGTGTATATATTATTATATGTGTACATGTGCGTATTCCTATTAAATAAGGAGTATGATAGAATCTAGGATTTTTGGAATTTATTATAATTTGTTGTCTTTTTTGATAGCTTAAATAGATATTAATATATATATATATATAGATATATATATATATATATTTATGTATATGGTATTATATATATTAGTTTTGTAAAAATATATACATAAGTATTGATGGTGGCCGAAACCCCCACCATCAGCAGCTTAAGGGGGTGGGCCCGACCCCATATTCCCATTAGCTAGAGCTAATGCTAGCAGCAGTAGCTGTAAGTACTAGAGAAAACCCGAGCCTATACCTAGTCCTAATAGGAATAACTAGCAGCGGATATATATATAACCAACCGCTCAAAGCCGAACCCTAACCCCTCCCCGCGATCAATTAACTCTCGACCCCAAGGCCGCCAACCTTCCCCCATACCCAGCGCTCACCTTCGATCTCCTGTCTACCATCGCCGACGTCCGGTTCGCCGTCCAACCGCTCGGAGTCGACAGTTAAACAGAGAACACTCTGTTTTCGAGGAACCCAGGTACCCGATTTTAATTCTAAATATTTTTGATTCTATCCAACGAAAGTTTGATCTATCGGATGCTATGCGTAGCAGACATAACCCTCTTTAAAACCCTTCTGATAGAATTGAGCGAAACACCATATATCTCTCGGTCTTTCGAACCAAACTTCCCGAAAAACTGTCTAAACAGAACAGTTTGAGGGCAGTTCCAAACCCGTATTTGGAAGCCAAATTTTTGGCAATTCTTCGACTGTTTTGAAAAACTAATTGAACACGTGTGAATACAATATAACCAAGTGTAGAATGCAACTTGTGGATCGAAGTTTCGGTTAATATGTAGGAAGAAATCGGTAAGTAAAGTTGTCGAAAAAAACTAGTTTCTAAATCATAAAAACATATAGAAATTGTCCGATACGACGTGCGCCCCGACAAACCGGGCGACGTGGTCGCGCGTTATACGCATCGAAAGGCGCGTATAGACGTTACGGACGTGTGGGAACTGACGGAACTCAGTTTCGTCGCGTGTGCACGACGAAATCAACGCGTATCCGTCGAGATACCCCCGTATCGACGTTTTGCAAACTTGCCCATAACTTCGTGTACAATCGTTGAATTGAGACGAAACTTGTGCCAATAGGTCTGGAACGAAATTCTGGTCCTGCATGACAAGTTTGGTTCTATTCGGAGAAGGTAGAATCGGAACCCATTTTTGGCGGGCCCGCGACCCACTCAAACGGGCGATTGTGTACACGGCTCCTCGGAATCCAAAACTGGACATACCGTTGAGTTCCTCTCCTCAAACTGAAACCGTAGACATGTAGTTTGACGACTTTAGAGACCATAGACTTTGGTACGCATTTCGGTGCAAAGCAGGTCCAACGGCGGACATCATTTTGACCCGAAATTATGATTTTACCCCTGTTCCAGAATTTGACTTTTCGACATGCATTTCCTAGGTATATCTTCTTCACCAAGATTATTTTTGATGTTTGTTTTAGCGTTTGGAGTCATCTGTGAATTGTGAGTTTTGGTGCTGACACTTGCTACTCTTAGATTTGCCATTTTCGCATTGCATGCAAGATACCTTGCCACCTTACTCTGTGATTATTATATTCTTATTTTCAGTTGTTATTTTTTGCATTTTATTTCGTGATATTTAAACTGTGCATCCAAGTCACACTTAGGTGCAAACGACTCTATCGGTCGTTTTTCTTGCTTATTTATTTTCTTGTATTGACATAGTTTATTGACCACCCATTGATGTTGAGGTATTGGTATATCTCATACGGCCTTGACACTTGTTGTATCACGTGATGTGAGTCACATGTAGGATACGTTACTGTGTAGTTGGCTGGCCACCGATACGTATGGAGCGTGAGACGGATAGGAGTAACTGCCAATAGAATTGCATGTTAGAAGACTTGGCGGTTACTAGAGGTACATATCAGTCAAGGAGATGATGATACTAGGCATTGGGTGGGGAGAACAATACCTGACGTATGGGCTTCTTTTCACTTTTCGATTACCTGTGCGCTCCACCGGAGACGCAGGCTCCAGGTGCCCTCTGACGTTTCCCAGAGCGTTATGGACGTAGCCCTTCACATGGTGCCCTTTGATGCTTCCCGAGCGTTATGGATGTAAGCCCCTGGTACCCTTTGTGGGAACTATGCCGATCCCAATTTTCAGCCAGGGTTCATGCGTCGAAGGATTGTGTCTCAACTGCATATTCATAGTAGAATGGTCAAGAACCCGATTGTATGCATACTTTTCTCTTATTATATTACCACAGTTTATATGGTATGGTGTTTTCTTGTATCTTGCTATGTCCCCTGAGGACCTGGTTATCTCTCCAGGTTTAGACGATATTCCACAGGAGTACGGAGCAACATTGGAGCTATCTTATATTGATGATGAGGCAGTGCCTTATGACTTTTAGTCTATTCCATATTCGAGACAGTTGTAGACATTATTTTACATCTCTTTTCTTTCTATTTTACGGAGGTCGGATTCCGATCTTGTGAGACTATTTTTTATAGCTGTTTGGAGTGAGTATGTTCACCCGTCTATCTTTTGATACTCTTATTTATTTATTTGGACTTCATTATCTTCTGTGTTGAGCTGTGATGAGATTAGATATGTTATTCTGGCCTGTGATTATTTATTTACAGCTTATGTGCGTATATGAGGATTCCATATATTGGAATGTTCTTCGTATATGTGCAGCTGGCATGCTCACGTACTTGGTCCTACCTATTTTGGGACTGGGGCATTACAGATGCGGTAGCCCCTGACGTCGGTGGTGCCTTCGAGCTTGAGAGAGGTAAGGGTTTGCTGGAACCTTCTGTTGCTCCTTTTACTTAGGGTACGATATCGACGGCTCTCTCGGCTCCTTCTGTTCTTTTGGCTCCTCGGGCTAGTAGTCAAGCCACTATTGAGGAAGAGTCCGTTGATGCCGAGGTTTCAGCCTCGCAGATTGATGTTGGCGGGCCTTCCTCTGGTCCGCTGTCTAGAGCAGCTCCTCCAACTCCTGCGATGACGCCGCAGGTGCTGGCGGATGCAGATGAGTATGTGAAGTTTATTATTGAGGCAGTGCATAAGATATTGCAGAGGGGTGTATCGGCAGTGATGGATGCCAATGGGAGTTTTGTGACGACAAAAACCCTGGCACTCCCTCACATCGGTCTGATACATTCCTACCAGGGCCATGATCATATGGCCGAGATTCTGGAGGCCTCGGTGGCCGAGATGGACCAGCTGCTTTCCAAGTTTCAGTGTATCTAGCGAAATAATCTCTCCGTCCTGATAAACGCAGGAAAGAAAAAATTGATTGCTGAGACTGAGTCCTCTTATCAGGTCATCGTGGGTGTCTGGGAACGCGAGGTGGCTGAAATTGAGGCCGCGGTGGAGAGGTTATCTCAGTCCACTCAGGAGAAGGTAGAGTTATGAGCTGTGTTGGGCGCTAGTATAGCGGAGGTTGATGCCAAGATTCGCCTCCTTGAAGACCAGCGGGCCCAATATTTATTAGATGCTGAGCAAGTCCAGGCTGAACATGTAGCATCTAAGGAGGAGGAAGCAACTTTCACCCGCCGGGCTCTTACCCTGGCCTAGCAACGGCAACAGATGGACGAGAAGCATGAGGATGACACTTCTCCAGAGGCCATAGAAAGGATGCGTCAAGAAGCCGAACGCCGGGTCCTGGCGACCGTAGTGACTCGGGCGGCAGACTTGAAGCGTCGGATTGAAGAGGTTTCGGCCAACCCCGAAGATGTTTAGGGATTGTAATCTCTTCTTTTTTTGTGTAATTTGCAACTCTTGCTGGGGGTGTATTCCTTCATTTTTGAATAAAAATACAGAGTTTTTTGTGGTGTATTCATTTTTGCTGTCATTAACTTGATAATTTGTGTGGACCTATTCTCTTTTGCGCACCTTGGTTTTTAGGTATAGATAATAAGTTCGAGAGAACCGACATGTTTGCTCAGAGGTGATATGGATGCGACAAATATGGGATTCAAATGATGGAATCTTTCTACTTAGAGGTGTTATGGACGTGGTAGGAATGACTCTGGGGGATGCGCGGAACTACTCAGAGGTAGTGTGGACGTAGAAGTTCTGCGATCAATGTACGGCAACGCAGGGGTTGTCTGTACGGGATGTTTACTCAGAGGTAATATGGACATGGTAAACATGATGGGTTGCATAGTCTTACGGAGTGTAAGATTTTGCTTTGTAGGGTGTAGGAGAACAACTCAGAGGTAATATGGACGTGGTTGTCCTTCTACTGGAGAATGCCATGGAACAGCTGGATTCCGGGAGCGTAAGATTTTGTGGAAGGGAATTGTATGTGAGCCCTGATGATTGGGTCCACAGACTCCCCTGTTGGGTGGAGATAGAAGTACATGTCTGAAAGATGTCAAGAGTAGTACTTCTTTAGGAACTTGCCGTTGATGGGCATCATGAACAAGTCCCCATTGGGTTTAGCGAGGCGGTAAGCACCGTTCGAGTATACCGTCTCTATGATGAAAGGTCCATCCCACTTGGGTTCGAACTTTCTTGGTGTCTTGTGAGTCAACACCATTGGCCTCTTGACTGCCAGAACCAGGTCGCCTACTTGGAAAGTCCTCTGCTTGACCTTCTTGTTGAAAGCCTGTGATATACGGGCTTGAAAGAGTTCGATGCGCTGTTGAGCTAGGAGACATTTTTCATCAAGTGCCTCCAATTCTCGCAGAAGGCGACGTTAATTGTCTTCCTCTGTTAGTTGATTTGTGATTGCTACACGGAGCGAGGGTATCTGGATCTCGAGAGACAGTACCGCTTCGCTTCCGTAGACCAGGAAGAATAGTGTGTTACCCGTCGGGGTCTGTACCGTTGTGCAGTAGGCCCAAAGGCATTCGTCGAGCTTTTCATCCCAGTCGCGTTTGTTGGATGACACGACCTTTTTGAGTATCCTGACAATAGTCTTTTTGAATGCCTTGGCCAATCTGTTTGTTGCCGGATTGTAGGAGGTTGATGCCACGTTTTGGATGCGATTTTCATCACAGAATCTGTTAAAAACATGGCTGATGAACTGAGAACCGTTATCATGGATAATCTTCTGAGGTACCCCGAAACGGTAGATAACATGGTGTTTGATGAAGCTGACCACCCGAGAGCTCTTCACTTCCGCCAGTGGAACTATTTCTGCCCATTTGGAGAAGTAGTCGGTGATAGCTAGGATAAAGCGGTGTCCCCTTGATAAAGGAGGGGTGATTGGTCCTACAATATCTATACCCTAGGCTTCGAAGGGCCAGGAGGCGACCGTAGGATGTAGTGGTTCTAACGGTGTATGGTTGAAGTCAGCGTGAAGCTGGCACGCATGGCACTTTTTAGCATAGTCGACAGCATCGGCTGCCATGGTTGGCCAGTAGTAGCCCATGCGTCATAGTCGATCCTGCAACTTAGGGCCAGGTTGATGGGCCCCGCAGGTTCCGTCGTGAGCTTCTCGAAGGGCTTCAGCCGCTTCTTCGTTAGATAAACATCGAAGGAGAAGTCCATCGTAGGAGTGTCGGTACAGCATTTTAGTAGCTGTATCGTAATAGAATCGAAGGGAACGCCTCTTGACTGAGACGGCTTCTTTCGGGTCCTCTGGAAGAATTTCGTAGACACCGAAGTCGATGAATGGGAACCTCCAGTCTCGGACATTAACACCAGTACTTGTTTACATGGCATGGGCCATTTGTGAGCATAGGTTGCTTTTAGGACAGACCAAGTCTCGACCAACTACCATAACATAGTGTTGAGTACCGAGGGGTGCTGCCAATGAGACTGCGAGGCCAGCCTCCAGATTTTGTAAACGAGGTACATGTTCGATGAAGAACTTGGTGAAGGTTGAAATGATGTTCAATGCAACTTTATGGTAAGGAATCAGATCTTCATGGAGAACTTCATATTGTCCTCTGACCTGGTTAACGACGAGTTGCGGTAGGCTTCCAGATGATCCACCTCCAGCTGTTGCGCCAGCTGGAGTCCCATGATGAGAGCGTTGTAATCGTCAACGTTGTTGGAGCACGGCTTCGAAAGGGAGTAGGCACGCTGTGTGACCAGCTGATCGGGGGAGAATAGGACTAGCCCCACTCCTGCGATAATTTGGCCTTTGGGTCCTGTTCTTGAAGCGCCATCAAAAAACATCTGCCAGACGGAGCTTTCTTCGGTGACGTTTGATTCTTGGACCTCATCCGGGATGTCTTCATAGAGTCTTGAGGACTCTGGGATGGGGTGTGCAGGTAAAAAGTCAGCTAGAGCCAGACCCTTAACGACTTTTTGTGGAATGAACACCATGTTGTATGGCGTTAACAGGATTGCCCATGCAGCTAGCCGGGAGTTTAATGACCCTGGCTTCGTCATGAGAACTCTGAGTGGATTGACTCGGGAGATGACATAAATTGTCTGGCCCGAGATATAATGGCGAGTCTTCTGGATGGCGAACACCAAAGCCAGACACTCCTTTTTAACGGGGTTGTACCGGTGTTCGGCCCCGATCAGTGTACTACTGAGGTAGTAGATAGCTCGCTCATAGCCTGTATCGCTGTTCTGAGCCAGCAGAGCGCCGATGGAATGATCCATGACACGGACGTAGAAAAAAAAAGGTTTGTCAGCGACGGGTGCCACCAGGACCGACGGGCTCGTCAAGTAAGCCTTGATATCGTCGAAAGCTTTTTGACATTCCTCTGTCCAGACGTAAGAGACTCCCTTCTTCATGAGCTGGGTGAAGGGTTGAAATTTTTCGAAAAGGTTTGCTATAAACCTCCGGATGTATGCCAGACGCCCCTGCAGGCTTCGAAGTTCTCGGAGGTTCTTCGGAGGGCCCATGTCAAGGATGGCTTTGGTCTTCTCGGGATCGACATGAATGCCTTTCGCTGTGATAATGAAGCCCAAGAACTTTCTGCTAGAAACCCCAAGGAAGGATTTAGAGGGGTCATCTTGAGTTGATGTGCTCGCATGAGATCGAAGACTGTCTTAAGGTCTTGTAGGTGATCTCCTTTGAGACGGCTCTTGACTGCGATGTCGTCAACATAGCATTCGACTGTCTTGCATAGATGTTGATGGAAGATGGTGCTCATAGCTCGTTGGTATGTCGCACTGACGTTCTTCAAGCCAAAAGGCATTACTATGTAGCAGAAAAACCCTTTCAGAGTCCTGAATGACGTGTGTTTTGCGTCATCGGGGAACATCTTGATCTGGTTATAGCCCGAATACCCATCCATAAAAGACATGCGTTCGAAGCCACATGTATTGTCGATCATCACGTCGGTGATTGAATACGGGAATTCATCCTTCGGGCAAGCAGTATTGAGATCCCTAAAGTCGATACAGACTCGTATCTTTCTATTCTTCTTGGTGACAAGGACGACGTTGGCCACCGAATCTGGGTGTTGTTCTTCACGGATAAACCTGCTGGTCAGGAGTTTGTCTACCTCCTGATCGATAGCGTTCATGATGTCAGGACGAAAACGTCGCTGTTGTTGCTTTATAGGCTTGGCATAAGGTAAGATGTTAAGCCTATGCATCACGATCTAGGGATCAAGTCCCGGTATATCTTTGTAGCTCCAGGCAAAGACATCGATATATTCTTAAGCCAGCTGGATTAAAGATTCTCAGTCTTCTCCTTTTAGGCTTTTGCTGATGAAGATGGGTTTGGAAGAATATCCATCCCCAAGGTCGATATGCTCGACTTCATCTTCGGTAAGAGGTTCGCGTAATTCAAAACGAGACTCCCACTGTTCTCCTAGGCGTTGAGCCTAGGGTTCTTCTTCAAAGAATTCTGGCATTTTGCCTTCATCTTCTTGAGATTATGTAGATGTCATGTTGGCTGATAGCACTTTCTTGAAGACTGATCCGATACTGGTATCGGAATCCCATGTTGATACTTCGGATGAATGAGAATGTTCTAGTTCTTCTGCCTTCGAACTCTCTAGAGTTGACGGCGGCGTGACATAGCCCACCCCCCGTCGAGTTCGATGATAGTAGTCCTGCGGCTTTCCTTCGGTGTTGGAAGCCGGAGAGGAAGACGTCGACCCTTGCCGTAGTTCAGGCCCTTGTTGCTTTTTAGGTCGTAACCATCTTTTGGATGAGGTACTTTGCCTTGTCCGTGTACCAATAGACTTGTATTCTACCGGTATATGGTTCTTGCTCGAGTGGCAGAAGGTCTTAATGACGCTCGACTTTGCCGAAGATGATAGATTCTCCATCTCGATTTAGCGGTGGGACTACAAAATAGACCCCTTCGGACGAGATAACTCGATTTTCATGATGGACGGTCGTTATTTGTGTTTGCAACGACCGTAGAGCATTATCTAATGTATACATGGCATTCCAATGTGGAAGACTAGAATAATTAAAAGATTCTATATTATTTATGAAACACGAGATTTTGTCCCGCGGGATTACATTGTCCAGAGAGGGTGCATCTACATCAGCAGAGATATATTTCCCTACCTCTTCATCTGTGAGTACTGGGATTGGATCGGCAGAGTCCACCACAGCTTTGATCTTGGGGTCCAAGAGGGCTATGTGGGCCTTCTCCGGCAGCTTAGATGAGACGGATGATTACGGAGGCTTGTCTTTAAGACGCACCTTCAGAGGTGCCTCAACTGCGCCTTCAGTGGCTGGTGCCTTCCCTTGTAGTTTTGCCACAAGGGGAGCCGATGTTTGAGGTGGCTTTCCCTTGAGCCGTATCTTCATGGGAGCTTCAGTAGGTGTTCTACCTGGAGCAGTTGGTGCTTTTCCAGGTAGCTTGATGTTCATGGGAGGGAACGTCTGAGGCGGCTTCCCTTTGAGTCGAATTTTTAAAGGAGCATCGGGAATCATCTCTTGCTCCATGTCGGGCTCTCCTGCCATTTCTGCTTCATCGTCAGCATCATTGGCTTCCTCCTCATTAGGTGACTTGTACAAGGTTGAATCAGTGAAGTAGGCTTCAACCCCCTTGAAAGGGTCAATGTCCGCAAACTCCGTCCGGATGATGTCAATGGTGGACACGTATTTCATACATTGGTAGAGTATGGATGGTACCATCATGTACTCATGCAGCAACGGACGATCCAGTAGGAGGTTGTAGTTAACATCGGTATCCACGACATAGCAAGTCACCTCGGTTCTGAGGTTGCTAGCATTGAAGCCACTGATTGTTATGTTGGAAGGCGCCAGTTGGTACATCGGGATCCCCAGTGTTGAGAGCAGCATCTTCGAAATGATATTAAGGAAAGACCCCGGATCGATCTGAATCCACTTTACCTTGACGAAACCGATATACCCTGTATAATACAGAGGCCTGTTGTATCGGTTGTGCTTGAGCAGCATGTCTTATTGGGTGAAGGTTATATTGGGGATAACTTCATTCGCACAATGACAGTGCGCACATGTAGTCGGGGTATCCTCGGGCTGCTTGATCTGACTGATGAAGGACTCAGCATCCTTCAGGGCTTCACAGAGAGCTTTACGAGTGTCCTTAGAAAGGCAAAAAAGCTCAAACAGAGATAGGCGGGCAGGAGTACTGGACAATTATGCCAGTATGTCGAAGTTGTGGGGCTTAGCTAGCCATGAAGCATTCTTCTTTCGCAGAGGCTTATCGAAGCGGGCCTCTACAGGCTTCTGTTTATTGGCTACTGGGGCTTAGATGGGCCCTCTTCCTGGACAGCAGGGACGGTGCAAGGAGGCACCACCTCGACGACAACTTCGTCAGGTTGGGCGTTCTGATATGAACGCGTCTGTACAGAAAGTGCCTCTTCCGCAGAGGAAGAGACCATGCGGCAAGACTTGATCTTCCTGCCCTTAGTTTTGGAGGCAGAGCGTACCTCTGGTTGAGTAACCTCAGAGACGAGATCAAGGTGAACCCACAAGACCTCTCCCCGAGATATGGTGAGTGGGATGAGTCCACTCACGTTGTCACGAGTAGGTGGTAAGTTAACCATCTCCATTGTCGTCTTAGGGTTGGAGACGACGCCATCTTGTGTTGTGGTTAGCAGCAAGTGCCAAATTGAAGTGACACTAGATTGGCCGAGACCGTTTTCTTCTCGTAGTCGACGGAGATAACATTCGTATTGATCATGCGCTGGATGTAGTTTTTGAGGATGTAGCAGTCCTTAGTTGGATTTTCGACAGACCGATGGTAGTGACAGTACCTCGGATTGTCCACTTTTCCAACCTCGTCGGGACACTTCGGGTCCGGCAATTTGATCTTGTCACCCTGCTTCAGTATCTCAAAGAGTTGCAGGGTGTCTTCATCGTTGAAAGAATAAACCTCATTTGGCCTTGCTGCAAGTGGAGGCTTCTGAGTAGGTGCTGATGCACCTTTGGAGGCATTGACAGTCAATGCCTGTTTCTCCTTCGTCTCTCGTCCCGGGTTGTTGGCTGTAGGCCGCTTCTCCTTGTCCTCAAAGGCAGTGCCCCGACAAATAAGTTGGTGAGTAGTACATCCTCCTTTGGGAGATGTCCCGTTTGAGACTGGAAGTACGTTAGATAACGACGTGGAGAGTCTGTTCCGTCGTATGGCGTCAGTGTTTGCGGTTTATACTTAGGAGGAGAAACCACTTTATTCCATTAAAGGGGATAAGGTTGGAGGATCCCCATCTTTTGGCGCTCCTCTTGTCTATTCTTGGACTCAAAGCGCTCGCACATGTCCCTGGTCATCTCGACCACGTCTTCCGTGGAGCTGGGAGCCGGGGAAGGTGGTACCGCCTGGAGTTGAGCATTTGAGGGCTCTGACGTCCGAGGTGCCTCCCGGCAAACTGTATCCAAGGATACCCGTTGAAGGGGTACTCTTGATTCTCTATTGGCCCTCCGGTCAGGACCAGTAGACGGTGCCCTAGCCAAAACTGACCGTATCTCAAACACTGCTTGAGTCGATATTTACATGGAGGTAGAGAGGGTTTTGAGTCCTCCTTCCAAGGTATCCATGCGTTGGATGAGGTCTGCTGGTGGCACATCTGGCTCGACATCACCCCCAGTCATGTATACTATCATGACACGGCTGGAAGTGGATGGATCGGTTGAGGCTTCACTTTCGTCCTTACTCTCCTGTAGGGGAGAAACTTCCCCCGGAGCTTCGTCTTGGCTACCCCTACCTACATTTTGGAGGACATCCTCAACTTCAGGAGCATCCGTAAGGGCCTGATTACCCACAGTTCTATTTTGGAGGACTTCTTTGTCTTCGAGACGGAGGTCCACATGGGCCAGACTATCCCCAGCTACGTCCGGGAGGCTGACTTCGTCTCCAGGATGAAGATCCACCCCAGCTGTGCTCTGGAGGACAACTTTGTCTTCAGAAGGTGGATCAACAAGGGCTTGACTACCCCCAGCTTCCTTCAAGATCTTTTTTCTCCCCTGAGTGCCTTCAAACACTCCGGAGGATGGGATAGTTGTCTTGGTTTTTCTCGGCTGGCTCTTGAACGAGGACGAGGAATTGCCAGTCGCCTTTGGACTGAGAAGGAGTTAAAGATTACGTTGCATGAAGCAACCTTTAGTTCTGGCTCCTCTTTTATTGATACCTTCTTTCCGAGGCGACGTCGGAGGGGTGTTGATGATTGCAGCCGCTGGAACACCGACTGTCTTGGTGGAACCTCTGCCTTGCAATAGCAGTTGATGGTGACTACAGCACAGGTGTACCCTGTGAGGGGCGCATTGTGCTTGCCAACTGACTCTCCTAATCGATGATTGTGAGTGCACACGTTACGCAGATCGTTGGAGGAGAGTGCCACCTTCGTACCACCATCAGGTACATGGCAAGGCCAAGCGCCGGGGTGGTCAAGTGAATGTTGCGCCTCCTGATCCAATACCAAACAGGCGCTCATATCAGTAGTGGGGGAGCAACATTTACAGTGACTTGAACGAACCTCAAACGCACAACCAGTGGAGGTACGGGAGTTCAAGAGCACAGAGTTTGCCTTGTTCGACTTGGTTGCGAATGCAACAGATGTGGCCAAGTGAGACAAGGACTTTGAAGGCCGACTCATTTCCGGCACAGAAGCACCCGAGTCGACCTTATACAGCTTACCATCAGCAGCGCGCATGATTGTGAGTCCATACTTCTGATTTGTTGCCGGCATAGCATGTTTGAGGCGCATGGCCGTGATGTCTTAGACTTTTTTGTACAAGCCCGCTGGGGCGCATAGTACTCAGAGTCCAAATTCTTCTTGCCACTACAGCGAGTGAGTCGATCAAAGACAGAGGCCTTCTGTGGCGCATCAGAGGTGATACGCGGGGCATTAGCTGCGCCCCTGCTCCGTCGACGCATCTTCCTCGCCTAAGAGGGAGATGGCTGGGGAATGTGGTCAGTCGCACATTTTTCTGAGAGATGCGCTGCACTGGTGGGCGCATCTTGGTTGCTGAGGACGTCAACAGGAAGGAAAGACTGCAATGGCGCGTCCCCTTCGGTGGTGGTGCCAGAGGCGTCGACCTTGCACACACAGACTTGGCGAGTCTTCTTCGGCTTCGGCAGCCGCTTCGAAGGACTCGCACTGCCTTCAAATATGAACTCCTTATACGCCTATTGATTGAGGCGTACGACCAACATCTTGTGGGAGGAGCCCACCTTCACGTCGTTGGATTGCGATACAGCTTTTTTGGTGGAGGAGAAAGAGGTCCCCAGCAGAGTCGCCAGCTTGTTTGCCATTAAAATATTTTGATGTAATTTTAGTATAAACAGAACAGTATTACAATGTAGGACTTAGACGTAGTCCTAGGAGTACACTTTTGTTTATCTGGGTCCCTTGTGTCGATGGAGCGAGTGGTAATACGTTGACTCCATAGACGATCTGACGATGGTTCTCGGTTCTCTGAAGGTCTGAGTTGCTCTGGGTGCTGGGGCTTGCGGAGAGGAAGAAAACGTTGAGTGTCTGTATCTGCCTGTATATGTATATCGGTGGTTGTGTGATGTGTGTGTGTAAGAAGGAAGTGGTCCCCCTATTTATAGCTTTGTAGGTTGGCTGCTCATGCACGCATATGTAGGATGTGCCTGCACACGGGGACGCCACGTGGTGATTACTGATGGAGGTACATGGACGATGCACTCTTATTGAGGAGTTGAACCCTTTCTGTTGCCTTTGTGGGCTACGACCGAGCTGACACGTAGCAATGGAGAGGATCTTTCAGTTGCTGAGATCTTGGATGATTAGCACCCCTTCATAGGCTGAATCAAGTCAAAGGATGCGTGTCATAGGTCCATGGCTCAAAGATCTCGGATTTGGTAGGGAGTGATCTGATAGGATGCGCCTGGGATTGGGCGCATGAGGAGACTTTAGCTCGTAACCTTTAGGAGTCACGAACCAGTCAGGATACATGGTTTTGAGGCACATGCGGGGCTTCAGCAGTGATTTTACTTCTGTCTTTAGGGATCAGAAAAAAGTCTGAGGCGTACGGATTTTTAGGCGCATGCAAAGATTTGGGCGCATGGCTGCGGAGGCGCATGTGAAATAGTTGGGCGCCACGTGGCTCGTAACCGCCGGAGGAGATTAATGATGGTGCTGACGTCGGCGACGCTTCGTCTTCTGAAAAAGCTGTCAATCGTTCAGTCCTCAAGGGACGTGCTGCCAACTCTGTCAGACTTCAGCACTTAATATTCTTGACAGGTGATGGGCTGTTGAGTGGGCGCATCGATCGGCGTTTCACTGAGCACATGGGGTGCATCCTCATATGGCGCTTGGTGCTGATGGACACATCAGCATGATGCACGATCTGGCCGGCATATCCACTTTGTATGACACGTCTTTATGGGCCCGACTGTTACGTTCTTCGAGTGATTTGAATAGCCATTTTTTGACTTGGCTGAATTCGAAGCATCAGGTTCATCACCATTAATACAAATTTATTACACGGGATTCGGAGAGCCAGCTACTTGGCGCATGGGTTTGATTTGCCCGGTCTATAAATAGTGGTATGGAGAGGGTTTGCTTCTCGTTCTCTCACGTCCTCCCAAAATGAACTTGTTTGCTCGAGCACATTCTGTTGACGAGATGCTCTCGAGGGTGAAGATGCGACGCATTGTTTTTATTGACGCACTTGAAGGTGACTGTTACATCCAAAAGTTGGAGTCGAGGGCTTCTGAAGCAGACAGATGGTGCCTGTTGCATCCAAAGATCGCGATGCTCGAGCCTCGTCTCCGTTATGCTGGAAGAGCTGCAGATCAGAATTGTGGTACTTTAGATCATCTTCCTTGGGCTTTGGAAGAGCTCCTCCTCCCGCTAGAGTGGGTGTTGCCCATTCTGGTTGGGTTGAAAGCTGCTCCTTTAGCCGCAGGTTGATTTGCAGTGCTCTTCTCTTCTTTGGTTTGGAGAGCTCTTCCTCCATCTAGAGGTTTGATTGCCGCCCTCGTTCTTCTCAATAAATGCTTTACTAGTCAAGGCATATGATGGCGTATATGCTGACACTTCATGATGCGCCTGACTGGGGCGCTGAAGGGCGGCACATAACTGATCTACTGAAGGGATGCACATAACTGAGCCGCTGAAGGGATGCACATAACTGAGAATGCACATAACTGAGCTGCTGAAGGGATGCGCCTGGATGAGAGCGCATGGCGAAATGTGCCTATTTGAGAGTGCATGGTGGTTGCTGCGTCTAGCTGTAGACTTAGGGTCTTTTCTTTATAGAAATTCTCCTTTGTACAACTTTTTTTAAGACATGTAATAGACTTTTATATGAAATAAAAATCTTCTTTTAATGTCTATGCTTTGCTATTCCAAGTACTTCATCTGAGCTCCCTGGCGCATGTGATGTTAGGCGCATAGGATTTCTGGTCCTGAAATTCCATGCTTCTACACATATCACCATAGATTTTGTGTCTGGGTTGCCGCGTACACCAGGAGGGAAAGACACGATTTGGGTCATCGTTGACAGGTTGACCAAATCGGCCCACTTCTTGCCATTCAAGGTGGATACGTCTACAGAGAGGCTTATGGAGATGTACATGCGGCAGATAGTCAGGATTCATGGAGTTCAGTTCAGCATTATCTCAGATCGGGATATTCGCTTTATTTCCCATTTTTTGAGGATTTTGCAGACTAGTTTAGGCACTTAGCTCAAGTTTAGTACTTCATACCACCCCAAGATGGACGGACAGTCAGAGAGGACTTTTCAGACGTTTGAGGACATGCTGCGGACGTGCATCTTGGATTTTGGAGGTTCCTGGAAGGATCATCTATATTTGGTGGAGTTTACTTACAACAATAGTTATCAGGCCAGTATTGAGATGTCGCCTTTCGAGGCTCTGTACGGATGTAGGTGTCGTACACCCTTATCTTGGGATGATATTGGTGAGCGAGCTTTACTAGAACCAGAGATGGTTGTTGACGCAGCCGAGAAGATGAAGCTCATCAGGGACAGACTTCGCGTGGTGCAGGACAGACATCGGCACTGGACCGATAGCCACCGGAGGCCGTTGGAGTTTGAGGTACAGATATAGAGATTGGAGTAGAAGTAGGTTGTATTTTATTTTGTTTGATTGATCGTGTTTAATTATTTAGTAACTTAAGACCTTGCTTGTGATTAGGTTGGAGATATGGTTTTTCTGCGGATATCTCCGACTCCTGGTACCATACGTTTTGGTGGAGGTGGGAAGCTTAGCCCCCGCTTCATCGGACCTTTCGTGATCAGCGGAAGGGTCGATGATGTAGCTTACAGGCTAGACTTGCCATCTGCACTAGTGGGTGTCCACAACGTATTCCATATATCACAGTTGAGACGGTACGTGGCTGACCCTAGCCATGTGCTTGATTATTCGGAGATTGAGGTGGGACCTACTCTCAGTTGTCCAGAGCAGCCTGTAGAGATTCTGGATCGCCGAGAGAAGGTGCTGAGAAACCAGGTGATACCCTTGGTTCACGTCATATGGAGGCATCATTCTCTAGGAGAGTCCACCTGGGAGCGTGAGGATGAGATGCGCAAGCGATACCCATATCTGTTTGCACCGTGACGTATGATTATCTATCCTTCTCATCGGATTAGTTTTACCTTTTAATTTCGAGGGCAAAATTATTTTAAGGGGGTAGATTTGTCACTACCACATTTCTGGCTTGAGGGTATTTTTGTCTTTTTTGTGATTTTTGAATTTTTAATAATTTATTAAATTGGTGAATTCTAGTTTGACTTTGACTTGTTGAGACTAGTAGACTAGCCTAGAACCTAAACCTAGCTATGGTAGCCCTAGTCTAACTTGAGTTAACCCATTTTAGTCATTAGAGATTAGTTTTAGAATGAGAGAATTAAGTTTAGTGAAATTAAGTCATGACTTATGGTTTTATGAAATAGCTTATGACTTCAAGACTTAAGTGATTAGGACTTAAGCCCATGGGCCAAACTATGAAATCCTAACCCTAAATTGAACACCCATGACCGGCCATAGGAGAACCCCCCTATTTAATGTCATGTTAGTCGTTCTTGCCTCTTTTAGTGCTTGACCTAGTTTTTGAAGAAAAGGTATTTTCTTCCCTTCCAAAAATCCTAATAAATTTATTTTAATTCCTTTTTAACCCTAGTCTTTTGCATTAGGATCTAATTTCTATTTCTTTACTATTTTCGGAGGATCATCTTAGTTTTAGTGTCATTTGGAGCTTGGAAGTTGCTATTTAGAATCCTACCATTTGGGGCTTTCTTGGAGGATTGACACTCATAGGTAAAACCCTCAAATTATGTTTTAATCCTGATTTTAGTGCATGATAGCTTAGGTATAGGTGTCCCCTAGCTAGAGTAGAAATTTTGTGTCATTTGCATTAGGTTACGTGTCCGTATCTGACACGTATCAAACCCATAGGCTAGGTGTTCGACGAAATGCCCGAACCATTTCGTTTTGCTATTTTTGCAAATGTGTTTGAATAGAATCCTAGACTGTGTCCTGCATCACGGGGTCAATAACTCCCGACACAGGACAAGTGGATACGCTATTTTTGGCGAGGGGCTTGGGGCATCATCTGCCATCATCCTCCCAAATGATGGGAGCTTTTGGTTACGTGTGCGAGGAAAAATCCTCCACGTACTGGCCGAACGGCCTGCCGTTGCGCGTGCAGGAATTCCCCTGATACGGGGTCGGACACACTGACAAACGTGTCATAGACACAGTGTAGGCTGTCCTAGCGGTAGCCCTACCCTTGGCGTGCGTGTATGCAAGGCCACGTGTCACCACATGGCCTGTGTCGTGCGCGGGACACGCGTGCACGAGTGCACGATACAGCGTACTATCCTGTGCGCGTGTGGAGTGTTTGTGTGTTCTGGACACGCTCGTGTCCACTAGGTTGGACACGAATGCATTGTTTGACACATGTACACATATCAAATAGTTTTCTAACCATTTAAAATATAAATTAACATGTTTAGTGGTTCAAATTTTATGTTCCCTATGTTCGACTGATACATGCTTTTAGTTTGAATTTCTGATATTAAATTCCTTTCTAAACTGATTTTTCCTGTTAATTGCCATGTTAGAATCACTTAAACACGTGTATTAGACTATGTTAATGTTAATTTTTGGCTAGTGTTAGGTTTTAGATTTCGATTTGGATTTTTGGGATGTTGAATGATATATATAAAACTGTTAGACTGATACATATTCAGGGTTTAATTTCTGATTTTAAATTTCTTTTCAAAAACTAATTTTAATGCTTAAGTTGCCCTGTTAGAATAAATTACATGAGTGGTAGTTTACTGAAGGATTATTACCTGGATTAGTTGGAGGAAACAAGGTGTTGGTTTTCGAATGGATTTCTTATTTGGGATAAGTATAAACTGTCATTCACATATGCACTGTTTTATAACCTTGACTTTAAATTCCCTGTCTTCACTGAATTGATCTTTCATTGCCATATTTAAATTCCTATATATATATGTGTTAATATCACTGTTAGCAATGTGTTAACTGTCATTTTGGTTTCCTAATTTCTGACATTGTGTACATTGATTTCCATTTCCCTACCATTTACATAAGTCCACTTAAACCTGAGATTGGTTCCCTGTTTACACACCCTATTTAACTGCCTCATGTTACACACATTATTTTCTAACACTTCATGTCAACTGTCACACACTAACCTATTTGACACTTGGCTCACTCACATACTCTACACACACTCCATGCCACATTGCCACCCTTGTATCACACACTCTTTGTTTTCATGTACCTACACACACTATTTTCATATGGTCACACACACACATATGTACACATAGGCACATTACACTTGTGCCTTACCCTATCACCCTATTTGTATATATATATATATATATATATTTTTTTTTGTATATATATATATATATATATTATAATGTGGCCTATGTCTAATGTGATTATTTATATAAACTAATATATTATTAATATATGCACATATGTGTTATTATATTAAATTAGATATAGTTGACATGTGAAATGTGTGGGATGGACTATGTGTGTTTAGCCTATGGCCTATAGCCTATGGCTCATAGCCTGTGTATATGGCATGGATGCCAGTTAAGGTGTGTTATTGGCTTGTATAGCCTAGATAGTGTGTGTGTGCTTGCTAGAATAGGCTGGTTAGGCTTAGTGAGACTTGTTTGGCTTAGGCTTGACCTAGTTGACCTAGTTTGACTAGAATAAGTTGACTAGAGTTGACCAAGGGTTGACTTTAGCCTAGATTGACCCCAAACATCATGTAGATGCATTGTAGCAGTCTGTTATACTATTTTAGACTTATAGTGACTTGTACTGTTCTATAGGAGACAGACACCACTCCTCGGACAGTAGATACTCTTCAGATACTCAGGATACAGGGGAGTACATTCTCTGATTATTTCATATCCTGCTTAGAAGTATATTTCCTGCTTTAGATTACTTTACTTGATGCTGACACGTCGGAAACACGGATTAGTACTATATGGATCTTGTCATGCGATGTTATCCCCTTAGCGGATACATCGGGTATTTCATGTTCGTGTATTTTATCATGAGCATCGTGTACTCCTTGTGTTCGTACTTTTCGTGTACAAATCGTGTGAAATCGTGTATACTTATGTGCTCACATGATCTTCGTATATGACTATACTTCGTGTACAATAACATAACTTGGCTAGATCCTTGTGTATTGATTGGGCGGGGGAGTAGAAGTGGTTATGTATTCAATCTAGTAGATTACTCGTGTGCAACCTCTTTAGATTACTCATGTACAACATCGTGCCGTTTACATAACCGTCTTGTACTTTGAATCACTAGCAATGTTAGTTCTCATATATATTGTATCTATTTACTTACAGTCTTCCTTTTTCATCATGTTATTCTTTCAGTTTCCTGTATCTTACTCTCTAGCATGTTTATATTTCCTAACCTGTTATGATTTGTTGAAATGTACTGTACTCGCTCCTGTCCTGACTGGACCTCTTGAAAACAATAGAGAAGACGAGGCTGAGGCGTTCTGCCCTACCTATTACGGTACGACCCTAGAGGACTATTGTGACCTGGACCAGCAGCAGGACCTATTAGCAGTGGACGACACTTTCTTAGACTATGATGTCTTTCTTTTATCTACTTTGGATTACTGTATTGAGATTCTGAGATGTTATTTGGGATATGTATTTATCTTAGACACTTAGACTTTATCTGGATTGTATCTCTGTGGTTTTCATTCTGTTCTATCTATCTATCTATCTATCTTTTATCATGCTCTACCTTAGACGTGATTGAGACTGTATTTGCTATGTCATCTCCATTCGGAGTGTATATACTGTACATGTACCTTTATATTGTTAGATGTTTGACCTAGGACAGCGTTCTACCGTCGACACTACGGGGTAGGCTGGACGTAGCCACGTCTCTTGCCCTTACTCTAGGGTGCGGGTCGTGACGAGACCCAGTAAAACTCATCCATACATACCACCATATTTGGACTATAAAATTGAACTATTTGAAATAGGTCCATATACCTATTATGTAGTCTCCACCTCTTAGAATGTGAAGTCATTCGTATCCCTTGCTCGTGTGTTTAAATAACCACGAAAAAGATCACAATCTTGATTTCTCAAATTTTGTTCTATTATAGAACCTTGTTTAGATTAATTTTGAGGAACAAAATTTTTGTATTGCATGGATTGCAAGACCCTCTAAGAAACGAAGGGTTCTTCGATTTGGCAAGTGACTAGACTAGAGTAGCCCAATCTAGCAAATAAGTCAATGGTTCATAAACTTT